>JAODVM010331437.1:0-11476 GCA_025400095.1 Phenganax marumi
CCCTTATCAATGGCGGCTGTCAAGAATCGGTGGCTTCAAATTTTGTTTACCGCCAGTTTAGAGTTGCTTGATCCAGTGGTGTGGACGCGATGTATAAGCTAGTCGCTGATTGGTTAATTATATAACGTTTGTCGCTGACTATGCGTTTGTTAAATTGTATTAGTTTATATTGTGATATAATATCGGTGAAGTTTATGACGTCATTATTATAGGAGGTAACGTTGACCAATAGGAAAATAGCAATTTTAATATGTAGTTAATAAGTAAGATTGTGCATGACATTTAGAGCATGTCAGAGAAATAAGAGAGTTCGACCTTGATCCTTGAAGATACGAAGTCGGATATATGTAGAAGAAAAGGTTTTAGTAACGATAAATAAAGTTTTTTGAGCGCAAAGCGTTGTGAGTCATTATCGGCGACCCTAGTTGGCAAAAAGAACAACCCATAGGTACGAGGTAACATGTTAATGTGCATATGGGATTGCAATGCATCTGATGGAAAAGGCGAACGCTCAGCCAGCAATAGCGTAAGCAACAGATTATACAGAAACAGAATTTAAGTCGAACCAGGGGCGCACATCCGAAAAATGTTATTGTGGGAATGTGGGGTGCCCATTTTTCTGGGATCACCTTTTATGTTTCAGTAGCCTACTCATCCGCTCGATGCATTCCCAAAAATTGGTAGCTCAACGATCAGAATAAAATAATGTTGATAACCGCATCGACGATAGGCATAGTACTGCAGCACTTGCAGTTAGAAGAAGAGGCATCAAGGCCATTCCAGACCAACTTTTTGGACCAATTCTGTTCAGCTTGGACCACACCAACCCTACTCCCCACCGTCTCCCTACTTGCATTCACCGAGCAAAACATGTCTGTAACAGAGTGATAAACGAAGTTAATCTTAACGAAGGATTACAGGTGTAAACATGTCTCCAAAACTGATGGGCTGGGACTGTAACTTACCTCTTTAATTATTTATCAATTTCACAAACCGTATAGTACTCATCCAAATGCGCAGTTGTATGCGGTGATCATTTGTCTATTGCTAGTATTTATATTACTACTTACACAAATTAGTTCATAGTAAAGCATAGGTTAGTTTTGAGTGGTCCTCATGCAGCTGTCAGCTGTCGCCATCATTAGTCGCTATAAAGATCTCAAAGAGTGGTAGCGACAAACAAATTTTCACGCCGGCAGCAAACTTTAAATTCAGACAATGTTATCAGCAAGTACAGTAAACGTCCGGTTGCCATGAACCGCGTTGTAAAACTTCAGTGCTTAAGGTCGCCAACCTCCCTAACCAAGCGGTACGTCCAGACCGTTCGCTCCAGTGGTTCGCTCAAGTAGAGGCTCGTCCCAGGACAAGCCGGCGAAATCAGCAGATATCAACTTGTGTGTGTGATCCATGAAAATAATCAAAACACCATTAAGTACCTGCCGTTCTTAGACAAAGCAACTGCAATCGCTAGCACAAGTACTTGTAATTCACCGCGTTTATTACTCTTTACAGAACTGAATTCACAACAATAATAATGTCGAGATAATAACGGATTGGCAAAAAATATTTATGTTTTCGCGTTTGAAATGGTGAGAGCGCAAACTCCATGGTAACCGTAATTTGTATCTTATATTTCCAGAGTTCCACTGATTTTACTAGACAATAAAACAATTTGTAAACGACAACCATGGCTTTTGCTCATCATTGAACAATGTCATTCGACTTTGCAATTATTGAAGTCCTGGTAAAGATACAGCCATTTTCTAAAAATTAAGCAATAGTGTGGAGTTCTTTCTTTCTCAGAGATGACAATAACTCGAAAACGATTTGAAAATCAATATTTGTTGAAATGGCCCGTGCGGCGGCACAATCAAAGAAGATGTATATCTTGGATTACAGTCGGATGTTTTATAGTAGTTTGTTTGTTATTTTGTTACATTTTAATTGGGTCAAGGACTGTCGTTGCAAGACGTTCGCGAAACACCCCTTATCGGTAAGTTTAAGAAAGCAATCTGCGGCCTCGATTCAGGGGGATTTTAAGTTGTAGCGCAAAATGTCCTTTGTAGTGTTCAGGGGCCGCTTGTACGAAAAATCGATTGTGCTATGCACTGGATAGTGATTTTTCAGAACACTCGGAAAATTTTGTTGTTCTTTATAGCATAAGATTATGATTGATATTTGTTAATTTAAAGACCGCTAGGTTCATTTCGTTGGCCAATACGAATTTTTCGTCGCTCTTTGTCCATTTTACGAAGGTTGAAAAAACCACTATCTATACTGAGTAGCACCATCCTATTTTCGCACAACCAGCCCCAGTATTTTATCCTGCCTAACGCCAAACGATTTTACTTGCCAGTGGAGAGCTCCTCAACTAAGGAGTTGACAAGATTAACTGAATTTCTGAGAATGTTTTTGTTTTTATAGGATTCAAGTAGCAAAATTTTGGGTGATCAAAGATGACGATCAATTTACGAACAAAGAATATGAGAATTTGATGACATCATATCTCCGCCAGCAGTACTTTGATCCAACAGTACCCGAAAAAAAGCTCAAAGAGAAGTACATGGATCGGATAGTTGAGGAAGTGGACGACTACTTCGCAAAGAACGAAAGTTACTCGGATTTTGAAAACAGCATTCTGGATGAAAGGTAAATACCGTGACGATTAGTACAGATAATCTGGCAGTTGGCTATGCCGGCAGAGTATTTCTTCAAACTCTACAGTAATCAGTTTGGTCACTTTTTGCACTCTTGTGCATAATTATGGTGGTCGTCATTGAAGACATTTTCTGCATTTTGCGTCGTTCAGTAAGAAATAACAAATATGGTACAAGCCATGGTATTTAGAAAGGTATATTTTTACTAAATAAAAAAGAAAGAATTCGTACACCTTCAAACATCTTTCCAGCTAAAACTACAGTTCCATGCTTCCAGGCCATTCATCACACACCGTTTCGTCTTCAACCGGTCATTAGGGAACTTAAGATTCTACGACGTGAGGTCAACGACGCGAACGTTAAAATAAACACTTTTCATTTTAAATACAAAATCACAAACGCTGAAGGACACATTTGTGTTGCTATAGAAGTCTACATCTCGAATATAACGTACGGAAGCGTTTCCTGAAATTCAGAATAAACAGGTTGTGATTTGTCCGTGTACAAAGTTCACCTTGTTTAGGACTTCAGTTTTCGAAAATCACGTCGCCCTTATCAGAACAAGAAGTAGCCGGATGCGGTACATAAATTTCTCCAACCACAGCAGAGGAAGTTTCCAGAGTCATATATAATGCTGAAATGTTACTGTAATATCAGTAATGCTGTATTTCAGTTTGTAAACAATATTTTCAGCATAAAGTAAACCCAAGCGCATTGGCTCATTTTGCAAGCTGCAAGCACTATACGCCAAACAAGCTAGTTATGTGACTTTGAAACAAAAAAGGGAATGTTTGTTTAATATTGCATCGAGTCGTTTTCTACTTCATCATGGCCCCCAACAAAGGTTCCAGAACATCATCAATGAATTATCACTTACGATATAATTATGATAACCACGTCTTGGTCTTCCATTTCATTGCAAGTTTTTGTCCTGACTGTACAGAGCTCGAGTAAAAGAACTATGTGTCTTTTACCAGGGGCCGAACATGTACAATTCCTGCTAGAAACATCCTTTTTCTTAAAACTCACTACACGGGCGGCGATGTCGTCACGAACATACTCAACCGTTTCGCCGATCTTCGTCACCTGCTCGTGGCTCTTCCGTCCAATGGTCTATCCTCATTTTATTGGCCGAGTAGATTCGACTGGAGGTACATGGACCTGCAAAGGTTGGAGGGTAATCTACCCAACGTGCTTTCTAACCATGCTCGTTATAACGCTGATGTCATGGAAAAATTTATGCCTTTCAACACGCAATACATCAGCATTCTGAGAAGCCCGCTCGATCATTTTGAGATTGTCTTCGACAACTTGAACATTGCAACACGAATGGAGCTGGGTAGTACACACCCGTTTGAAGTATTCGTATTACATTCGAAGAAGTATTTGAAACAAGCGATACAGAACAAACAGTTTTTTGTAAGTATATGAGAGAAGCGGCGCAAGTCATGTCGATTTTACCACCGGAAACGTCGTGCGGAAGTTTCTCAGGAGACCCCTGCCCCCTTCCATTATAAAAAGTCGGGGATATTATCAATTTTTACTATGATTTACCATCGCAAAACTGCTAAAAATCTCTTTCGAAGATATGAAGATGTGTTTAGATAAACTATTTAATTACTCAACAAACTGACATCAATTTGAAGTATAAATATCGGTCTGAAAAATGCCGCATAAAATTATATCTGAACTGATTCAAAATTGTCAAATCATTATACAGTAGAGAAAAGATCAATATTTCGACAATGTTTCACATAGGAACGTAACGTCTAAACATCCCCTCGCCCAATTGTCCATACGAACGTTTCCCGTGGTAAAGTGGGCATGTTATGCTTTTTAAGTTTCTTTAATTTTTTAAAATTTTTTTTATCTTACCACTTTAGCTGCCGCTCATATCAGTGTTATAACTGGGTAACCGCATAGATGATTATTGTTGCGTAATGAACCCGGGTGAAATAAATTTTTATGCAAACTACTTAATATCATCTTAGAAACTGTCATACTGATTTGGCTATTCCAAAGCCAAGACGGGAGTTTCTAAAACAAGTACGAGCGTACTATTGGACCAGGAACTGGGCGTCTACACAAACTATCCGTCTACACAGAGCGTATAAAACTTCGACCCTTTCGGAATTTGCCGCTATGTCTAGAAACTCCATTAATAGCTTATGACCTAGAAGTGTATAATGCCTTTTGTTTTTCGTATCCGCGATGCAATAGCTACATTACATTTGTCGCTGTGAATATTAATGATGCATGATAATTATTGTAGAATTACAGCAAAGATTTGGCTGTAGTTTTTTTCCTAAATCGAAAATCAAAAATCAAACTCCGTCAATCGATGAGTAGTATAATTTTATATCTTGCGTCAAATTTCACGACGATTGCACTAGAAATGGGAAAGCCTTAGGCTTTTTTCGAAGAGCGTCGCCCCCTAACAACAACTACAATGCACCAACAACAGGATTAGCAGCGACTGGGGACCAGTTCCTGCATGGTCCAAAAAGTTTTAAGTACAGTGGTGCTAAACGTTAGAATAATCTTCCATAGTAAATAGACACGTAATCATTTCAAATTCAAAATTCTAAACAACTCTTCTTGCCGTAGTTAATTTAAAAGATCGGTTTTATTGCAATTTAAACTTTTACGTTCGTGTCAAAAACGCGTAGCTACTATAGCTAACTAGAAAGCAGCTTCAAGTCATAGTTTTCGCGACTCTCGTCGTGAGGCACGCGAGCACTTTGTAGCAAGTCTACTAATATATCAGGCTGCCTATGCAAAATATTATAATGCAGCTAAACTTTATTACAGTTAGTTATTTATCCTTCAGGCCCCGGTTGTTAATTAAAAAGTGGAGAGTGTTATCCGCTGAGTAGTCGTTTTTTCATCTTTTATAAAATTGGACAAACACGCGGCGAATCATTTGTATTCACTAACTACATGAACGCTCAGCAAGTATTTTTTATTTGGCCTTAACAAGGAAGAGTAACACACCATTCAGGCATTAAAACTTCATCTATACATTGTGTTTGGTGGTTTCTAGAAGTCACTCAAAGACTATAATATACTTTCACCGATGTATACAAATCATGCATTGTCGAATGTGCAAACAATATAATTGAAATTAACTAAATTTTGTTCAATAGGATTCAATGAATCTGCTCAAGAACGGCATGTTCTTTGACCTTGGTCTACACATGAACGAGTATGAAAATGAGATCGCAATATCCAGCGCTATCTTCGACTTGCAAAAAAAATTCTCCTTAATACTGATCTACGAATACTTGGACGAGTCCTTAGTTTTACTGAAACGAAAACTGTGCTGGGAAATGGACGATATTATCTACATGAATTCCTTGTTACCGGGAAACAAGGTAAGGAGAGTACCTGATGGAAAAGTCAAAAAAGCTGTTTCAAAATGGAACATGGCTGACGTTATGTTGTATGACTTTTTCAACGCAACGCTTTGGCAGCAAATACGAAGCGAGAACGGTTTCGATACCGAGCTGGTTAGTTTTAGAACGAGAAGAAAAGAGATTGAACGCTATTGCGATGAGAAGAGCAAAAGAATAATCAGTTTTCAACTCGCAAATGTGACTGAAAGTTTGGAAGGTAAAGTTGAAATGAAAGATCTTTGTAGCAAGATGGCGATGAAAGACGGGGAGTATTTAAAATATTTCCGCCAGGAATGACTTGGACAACAAGTCACCACGAACCGCTTATGAAAATCAAACGGTATTTAATGGACATAAGTATTGCATTTTACCAAGTATTTTTCCATCTCACCATTTACTGTAGCATTAAAGTGTAGATCTCCTGTATCGCCGATATAGTCGGCAACGCTCTAGCAACTTTTGATCTTGAATTGTTACAGATCGATAAATGATATTACGCATAGTGATGGAGGATAATGAGTGTTCCACGAGCGGCCCGGTTCAGACGGCGTACTTATCAAGTGTCGTATCTTATGCATAAATTTACTGGCTGCTACGAGCCACTTCAGCGTGCTTATTGGCCAGGGGCCGGTTGTTCGAAGCGCGTTTAGCCTAAACGGTGGAAAGTTCAAAATTGAAATTGTGTTTGTGTATTTCTTGAACAACGAAATTGAAAGCTTTTTTACTGAATACAAATAATTATGCATTTACCTATAGTTTAATTACATAAGATTCGACTTGAAAGTTTTAGAAAATGTGAGAGTGTTTTTGAATTCTGACTTATCCACCGTTTCAGCTAAACAGGCTTCGTACAATCTGCTCCAGAGCATGTAGTTTACTGGCTGCGAAGCATGCGTAATGCGATATGCACGAGGACAAAAACTTCAAAGATTCCAACGTAAGTGGGCACTACTGTCCCTCCTTATACCGTGGTCGTACCAACAAAAACTTATTTGCAATAAAAAAGCGGAAAAGAGTGACTAATTACAAATTAATATATGAAGTATTTAAAAGAGAGAAAAAAAGAAAAGAATAACTGTACACAAGAATACAGCAGGCGTGGCCCAAATGTTAGCAGTAGCTTTAACGATTAACATTTTGAAATTGAAAATTTAATATGAATATGTACATCCTAAGAACGAGATGTACAGTGGATTTACAGATACGTCCATTGTACATTTTATTTTCTTTGAATATATGAGATCGTGCCTCTTGAAAGGCTGTTCCGACTTTTTACCCCACTGTTAAATTTTTCATAAATTCCTTTCGCAGTTGTATTGGATGTATATCTTCAAGAAGTAGTCCGCCTGGCTGCGTTAAACTACTCCCAATCAATGACTCTTTCAAGTGGGGAAATGTATAATCATTCAAAAACTTATTACAGAAGAATGGACTTAATCTTCTGCCTTCTAGGCTTCCACTTTCCACGAGAGAAATCAGGAACTAGTACTACGCTTTTATTGTAGTGCTCATCAATGGACGATAAGAAATATAATTTTAAAGTATTAGTAAACATAGTGGAGAAACTAACAATGGACAATGCCTACAGCACACTCTTTTGAAAGTTCTTGTGAACAATTCCAGTTTGTTTCACCGATAGCAATGTCACTCCTGCAACCATCCAGCTTTACTTTAGCCTGGTTCTCATACATGGCCGACGGTCGGCGACGCTCCTGCGAGTTTTGTTTTTGATCATCGGAGAAGAAAATTATTGGAGCTAGAGAAAAGCTTTCACGCATCAGGAATAAAGTAGAATGAACGTCACCGATCATCAACGAAATACGAGAGCAGGCTTTTGCATTAGTGAAGGTCAACTTCTGACCTTGGTGAACACCAGACCACAGACTATACCAGACTTCACCAGCTGTCCGCCATTCAAAAAAATTACGGCAATCGCAGTGGAGTCGAATAGAAATTACTTCTAGAAAGCATGTTTTTCCTGGTCAAAATTTGTAGGAATGTGATCAGATGAGTATACTATACTGTCCGCCTGCAGCTGATCTCTAGTAAAGATGCCTCTCAAAGGCAAAAAGGTCAAACAAAAACGCAAATCAAAGACTCGGGAATCTGATGACTTCGTAGTCGAAAATCCTCAGTCTAGCATGATGGTGCAAAGAATGGCTTCGAAATCCTTGACTTCATTTGGAAAGCCATTGAAGGATGTAGAAAGTGATTTGAACGAGGGTGGACTGCAAGTTGCGACGAACCAATCCAGTTTATGGCTATCTAAAACAAAGGTAGCTTGGTCAAGTTGTATACACAAACACATGGCAACAGTGAAAGCGATATTTTAATTTAGTATATTGGGCCTGGGTCACACGCCCCTCTTCTCATGTGCCGAACCTAATGCAAATGTCCTAAACTAAAGTCTTCGTCGGAGTTCATTTGCATTAGGTTGGGCACATGAAAAGAGGGACGTTTGACCTAGGCCTTAATAAATTCAGCCAATCAGAATTGTACATGTTTATCAAAACGTAGCTGGTGCGTTTTTCCACAGATACGAAGTTTTTGTAGAATTAAACACCTTGCTTTAATTGTTTTTTTGGAAACCACTGCAAAGGCTTCACTTATCTAAGAAATCTGGGAAGTACTTAATGAGTTGACTGACTCAGTGAATGTTTGAGAGGTGGGGCTTATTTAGTTATCCATAAAATCTTAGATAAGTTTTTGCAAAATGTAAGGCATTATGTTCTTAGTATTATAAAAAAACAAAATACACATCAGCAAAACAGCAAGTTTTAAAATTTTCACCAAAGGAGGGGGACTTAATAAATTTCTTCCTCTTAAAAGGGGGGCTTATATGAGGGGGGGGGGGTTAATAGAGAGAATACAGTGTGTCTGTTTGTATATTATGTCTTATTTTTCAGTGTGGTAGTGTGGCTTGTCATTATAGTTTCTTGATGTGTCCGTTGCATATTTAGCTTTCTATAGACAAGCTGCTAGACTCAGATGACAAAACTTTTGGATATCTTTTGAATGGAGAAGTTCGAAAGGACATCTTTGAATCTCTTACTGTTGAAGAAGTAAAAGATTTGAAATTAGTCTTTGATGCATTTGATACTGAATACACCGGGTAATTTTAGCGTCTAGTATAAATAGTTATCTTGTATCAATATTGTCCTACTAACTGAACTTAGTGCTCATTAACCTATATCTAGGACGGGCAATATACCCCTGTGTTCCTATTTCCCACTATTTACTGTACGTGTGTTGAGCTAAAATTAGTTGTGTCAACACTGTCAAGGTTGTATTCTTTCTTCCTGCTCTATCACATTCATTGAAACATTAATTGTTACATTATCCTATTTTATCAGTCCCAATATTAACAAATGACTACCTGTGTATGAAATGTTTCATAGAGCTATTGGTGTTACTGATCTTCAAAGAATTATGAAGGCACTGGGATTTAAATTATCTGAGGAGTCTTTACAGAGAATAACAGGTAGCTACAAAAATTTAAGATAGTGTGCATAGCAATGTTGATCACTTTATTCTCATTTGACCCTTCTAGTCAAGTCTAGGGTAGATGTAGAGGTTAATACTATCATGGCAGTGCAGAGATATGAATTTAATTTTCTAGTTGTGAAAATACTGTAAAATATATTATGCTGTGCAAATGAGCACAGCAAATTACGTAGTAGAGTAATATTCTCAACATGACATCACAAGATAAAACCAGCCCAAAATGATTCTCAGGCTTTGCTGGCTTATATGTAGTTCCTGCTTGTGACATATCAGCATCCAGTGCATGTATATATGCTTGCTTTTGATCAACGTTTAGTCTGTGAAATAAATATAGCATGCTCTAGTATCAAAGCCCCCAAAGCTTGCATCAGAAAGCATCAGACTATTCACAGAAGTGCTAAATAAAATGGTTTGCAGTAGATTTTCTTTGTTAAGGTTGGACAAAACCATTGTACTAATGATTAAAAATTGTTGTAGTTTTGTTACTTTTTTTTATTTTGCTCTTCATGATGCTGTAGTCTAGTTTTGCTATTGATTTTTTTTGAAATATTAATACGTTTGTTTGCTTGACCTGTTTAATGTCTGTGCAATAGAACAATTGACATGTTTGGCTTTGGGTGGTTGCACTCAATAATGTCAATACCTATTAGCTTTGCTTTCTTGCTCAGCCTCATCCAGTAACTGTTTGTTCTTATCATGCTACTGATTGTTTCAGTTTAGTTTCTTTTCATGATTTACAATCAGTGTTTCACTACAAGGTACTTAAAGGCTACACTGACCACCTCCATTGTTTTGGTATACTGCTGATTCAGTGTACAGTCTTTGACCAGTCAACTGGCTGCACAATAAGTGGACGAAATTATAATATACATTTGAGCTCCCAAAAATGAGTTTGTCGCGTGATATACCTTTAATAATTTCTTTTTTGAGCCCCGTCAGACTGGCTGATACCAGGAATTAAGTTCTACTCGTTTTCAGGTACCCTTGGTCTTACGGATTCTGGGTAAGGTAGTGAGATACATATAAGGGTTGATCGAACTGAATTTAATTCTAATGTTAATATTAATATTAATGTTAATGTCTAATTAATTAATTAATTAAATAATTAATTAAATTATATTTAATTAATATATGTATAATATAGTATATAATTTTTATTATTATTTAGTTAATTATAATTAATTAATTAATTAATGTATAATTAATATTAATGTTAATGTTAAGTGTTAATTTTAATGTTAATATTAATAATTATTTAATTCTAATGTTAATATTTTAGTGTTAATTTAATTCTAGTGTTCTGGTAGTGTTTAGACTTCAGATGTTGATTTTTTTTTCAGGAAAGTGGATTTTAATGAATTCTTGGATATTATCATTTCGCAACAAGGAAGTGACAGGGATGTACATTCGGAGATCATGCAAGTAAGTTGAAAACTAGTTAGGGTCAATATAGCCGTTTTCTTTTTCGAAAACGGATATTCGTCTCGGACAGAAATTCGACCAGCGTGAAAGCGGTAAACGGCGGATCATCTGTCGATTTTTTCGTAGTTTGAATGGTGAAGAGGGCAAATTTTCGTGCAAGGCGGAATTTTGTGTTTCTCACGACCGTTTTCTACATGGCAGGTTTTCCTCGCGGGGTGATAATTCGTTGTCTCGCGAGCTTTATGCCCAGCACAGACGAGTAATTGTCCTTGGACAAGTTTTCCTTGACAAGCGTCATTTGCTCTTGTGTACATCGATCATTTTCCGTTGCAAGGAGCCTTGTTGAAAAACTAGTTTTGCCAGCTTTTCTTCAATGTATAACTCGAGCGAAAAACGAATTTAGCAGCGTGATTGGGTAGCGACCACTGACATATATACATCTGGACTGCTTGCTCCTATGCTTTTTGACTTGAGGCTTGCGTGGTCAATTGAAAGTCA
>JAODVM010331548.1:0-11475 GCA_025400095.1 Phenganax marumi
TTGTAAATAAAACGAGCTAAAGACGTCTTTGCAGTACTTATAGGGTATGGTTCGTTTCTACTTTTAGTAAATTTATCCATCGTTCAAAAATACAAAAAAGTCTGCCTGGAGAAGTTATGAAAATCATGCTATAGTAAATACTATGACGGCATCTTAAAAGTCCTTCCGTTAAATGATGTGCACACGTATTCGAAATGTATGCGATGCCATATTTACGAAATAGAAAACATTTTCCCTGTTACTATAGAGTTATAGAAACACCCGTGCGAGTTTGGCAGAAGCGAGAAATCGCATGGGAACATTAAATAACCTTTTAAAAACAACAAGAATAAAAAACTAGTGCTTTCTTTTGGATTCTTTCAAATATTTGTTCTGCTTTATACGTTCATGAATTTTTTCAATGTTAATTTTTGTTATGATTACAAGTTTGAGGGTACACCACGTGCTTTTATTATTGCAAAGCTTTCGGTCCGTTAACCAGGACATTCATCAGCTCTTTTCACCCTGCAAAACTTCAAGAATGTTAAGGCCCGTTTACACGGGCGACTTTTGCTGCCATTTTCCTCCTCTTAGCGTATGTGATCGAGTAGCGATCGAATGGAGATTCAATCTCAGTCAAGCCCCGTGGTGGGGCGGGCAATTCGAGCGCCTGATCGGTCTATTCAAACGCGCCTTTTATAAGACGATCAAGAACGGAACCCTAACATGGGAAGAATTAGAAGACGTGATTCTTGATGTCGAAGTTGCCCTGAACAATAGAGTGCATTAGCAAAATTGTTGGTCCAAGTATTTCGCCAGTTATCCACTCTATCACATCGTTCAACACGAGAAAAGTCGCATCAAAAATCGCCTGTGTAAATGAGTCTTTATTAATTTTTTTGTTTATATTTTCGTTTTTTAAAATTCCGGCTCAATCCATGCAACCCCACGAAGATTCCCGTGTTTCTGGGGAGTAAAAGAAACACTGACTTTGACGCTTTCAACCAATCAGCGCTCGCGCTTGTAAAAGGTTATTTCATAAATATATATAGTCGATATGATTATTATTTTGTAAAGTACACGGCATTTTGCTCAAGCGGAAATCAGAAAGTTGGCGGTTTGATGGTAAAACTGGAAACCAACTCAATTGCTTGGTGGTCAGAGCACTCTGCCGGTATCGTAGGGCCTTGAAACCTATTCCTGGCAGCGCCAGAGTTTTTATACCATTTTTGCAACTGCTCCTGTAGCTGTAGTCGAAAACGCCCGATATAAATACCAGCCATACCGTAAAATACAAGCATAAGATGAGCGTGCAGGCTATACAGAAAACTGTGTATTTAAACTACGCACAAGTATATGGCCTGTGCATGCGCGCGAGGAGAAAAAGATACGCGCTTTTATAGCATGTGTGGGGAAGTTAAAATAAGGCTTTCAAGGAAGGCTGGACAATAAAGTTCTACAAAGGTGGAAGTTCCATGTCCAACAGAGCTGGGTACTTCGTGCGGGCCTAAAATTCAGACCACAGACATATCATTCTAAAACAAAATGCTTTTTACAGATAATCTGTGATTGATATGGGGTTGACAATTTATCGAGGCTTAAAGAAGGTATGATACTTGCTTACCGTAGGATACTTCTTTACCGATACAGTAGGTGTAGACGATTCATCTGAACCGTTTCTTTCCAATCCGTAGAGTACAGCCATGACAACTGTCGTTACGAAAAACACAACTAAAAACAAAATCAGACATCGTACTTTGCATGACCGGTGGTTATTTATTCCACGTTGGTCCTCAAAATCGACCATTGTGTGTTTCATATTGTGTGTTGCATTCCCATTCATGTCGATTATGTCTTCAGGGAAGGCTTCGGGCGAGAGTAATTCTGTTGGACTTGTCATGGGTGCTTCGTCTTCCATTGCCTTGTTGGTAACGCCCTTGTCAGCTAACTGGACAGTTTCTGCCGGTTTTATCACAACCGTGGAATCATCTTTTAGGCCGTTAACCTTGAATTCCGAACTCTTTACCGTTTCGTTCAAACTAATGTTTTCCTATCAAAGATAAAAAATATGATCTTTGCTTTTGCATGGTTATTAAACAAGATATCATCTGCACAAATTAATATTTCCATCCGTACAACTGACCGGAGTTTTTTGCTTTGATAACCTAATGATTATGAAAGATCGTATCAGTCATTGTCTCCTTGTGTTCATTTTGGTAATTTCACTCGATTTTTCAGGGAAAAAAGAACTGCTAAATCCCAACTGTGAGCTTGCTCCGTGTTTGCGCTTGAATTTCGATGTATTTTTTCCCTGATTTAAAGTGTCGCCCGAACGATAATTGAGTCGATGAAATGATAAATTAATATTAACCGGTGCCCCTATTGTCAATATAATGAAATGGAATCCTGCAGGATGCGAACATTTATTGCATTTTAATGGGAGTTTTACGGATCGTGCAGTTTGATTATTGCATGCGTGCTGTAGGTGGTGACATTGCAAACAATGCTCAAAAGTGAAAATTAAAAAAACGAATTTTCAAACGAATTATGGTTTGCAAAACCGTTACTAACCGGGAAATGTGACTGTAGCGCTGACTAAAAAAAGTTTGAGAAATTTGCATGAAGTTCATTAATACAAAATGTCGAGAAAAAATTCAACTAAAAGTAGTTTTCGATATCTGGATTAAATTAATATTTGTCTTTACTCTAACGTACTTGCTGCATGAAACCAAAATGACAGTAGCTGGGAGTACAGTCTGTAAAAAGATGTTGTTTTGCAGTCAGAAGACAAAGTACATAACCTTTCTCTATACACTGCGTGTCTATCCAAGAAAGTTGTTTTTAGGAAATACATTGATTAATGAACGCGCAAGGAACTTTCCAACATCTTTGTTTTGCGACAATGCAATAACGAGCGTGCAAACGTATATAGCATCAAATCCTCCGATATTTGCAAAACCTCGCGTTCTCTGCAACCATAGCCATGTAGCTATTTCTGAAAATCCGCAAGGCATTGTCAGCAGCCTCTGGTAATGCTGTTAGCAGCGTGTAAAAAAGTAATTCTTGACTTTGAATGTAATTTAACGTTTACCCATATCTAAATGCAACGTAACGAATTCACTTGTTTGGGTGTTTTTCCATGCAAAGTCCCAGGTGTATTGGACCTCGCCTTGTTTATGCCGAACCCAACGCACACGACCTAAAGTCGTTGAAGTCTCCGAGTGAGCTTATTTACATTGAGCTCGGCACATGTAAGTTGACGTCAGGTCTAAACCTGATCTTAAGCTCCAATCAAAGCACAAAAATCTTAGTGAATAAACGCTAAGTTCAATTTCAAAAGTTTGTTGTTGTTTTTTTCATGAATCTGCATATTTGCATATTACCTTTGTCTTTATTCACGTGGCATGCAGTACAAAGCTGGATAGCCATAGTAGTATACTGCATATGCCGATGCATTTCGTGAATAAAAATGTTAGACAAGATAAATTCTCAAATTTCAAACAATTCATACGACCTACTCCTTGTGCGCACACGAGAAGTGGTAGAAAGCCAACCATCGCCAGGAGGGCGCACGTGCATGCGTAATGTTATCTTGTTACCTTCAAAATCTTAGCCTCTTTTATCTTTCAACATACACTCATTGTAACAAGATATTTTCTTTTCTACGTACTAGGTGGAGGACAGGCATTTTACAGGTTTGATCATTATTTCAAATTACAATGTCAAAGGTAATACTGGGTGCATTCCTCGTTTACGTGCGACATAATTGAAGGTGATCTTCAACAAAGTTTTCGAAAATCGATGAAACACGTGTGTTCCATGGAACGATGCGAGTTGAATCCTAACTAGTACATTACATCAGTGTTGTAGTACAGTTAGTTGGGCTACCTCTCATTCATTCGCGCGCACACATATTATAATCAACCTTAACAGTTCGAGAATGTATACATCCGCCAATGCTTTTCAGTAGGCCAATGATTGCTAGCCTGAGTAGTGCTTGTTTTGATGAAGAAAATCTTCTATACAAGTCAACTTGTATTTAAATACTGCGTCTAATAAATATGTGCATGCAGCTGCAATATTTTTACACAAAGAAGCGCAATCAGTGCTCCTTGTCACTGTCTTGCAAAGTAAATGAGGTTTCACTTTAATTAAGACAGATTTTATTTTACTCGGTATCGTCTAGCAAGTCTCACTTGAATTGTATTAAAATTTATTCTTGCAGAATTGCTGCTTTGCCTGTGCCGTTGCACGTGGCTGTTGCCGTATGAGATGCTGCTATAAAATTTGCATGCTGCGGTATTGTCCAAGTTGTTGTAACCTTGGATGTATTCATGCTTTTTGAACATAAGGTCTTGATCTACACAACCTTGTTTTTTTGCGTCATTTGCTGCTCATAAAAATCAAATCTTCATTACTCATTACTAATAGCATGCCATGTACGCCGCAATTTTGATTCTCAACTGACTATTGAGAATGCACAACTGAACAACAAAAAATGTTACCAGAGTTCAACACTTTGCTGGCAGCGATCATCTCCAGACAAAGTCATGCCAACAAAAACACTGAGAAAAGTGTTCATTGCTCTTCGCAATGCAGCTGATGATTTATTGGTTCAAATTAGATGCATGAAATCAGGCCAAACTGTCTTAACATGTCATCAACTCGCTCGTTATCCAAAACGCCACTCGGCCAATGGTTGCACTGAAGAATAAACACGAAAACCATGCGCCTGTTCCCATTCACAAAATATCATTAAAGAAAACTTTATGAGTACTGTATGTTATTATAAGAACATATAAATTTATTAGAAAACCGGACTGGAGCTTGTAGTTGGGGCTAGTCGTACGAAGCCAGTTTCCCGTCGATAAGTCAGAATTCAAAACACTTCCAATCATGTTTTAAATCTTTCAAATCAAATCTTATGTACTGAAACTAATGTTAGCCATATCATTATTGCATTCAGTTAAAAAACAGTTTAAAAATTCAGCCGTTTCGTTGTTTACGAAATGCATAAATATGCACGATGTTTATTTTTTGGCTTATCCACGCTGGATACGTAAGATTGAATTTGAAAGACTTACAAGACATTAAAAATTCTGGCTTATCCACCGTTTAAAATAAACGGGCATCGTATAATCGGCCCCTGGCCTAGAACCGTAAACACATACAAATCCAAAACTTAATGCTTTTTATGTACTACTGACTGTCACATAATGGGCGTCTGGCATTTTATTCTAGTGGCACACTGGAACATTAAATTCATCCAGATCCCCGCAGTTTAAAACAACCTAATGTTGCAAAACGACCAAACGAGTCTTAAAAGCTAATGCTGAACTTGTATTACGTTCGGCACATGAAAAGTTCTAGGTAGGCATAACTTCAAGTTGGTAAATGACGACACCAAAAATTTCCGGGGATAGGAAGGTTAACTTGTTCGAGAACTGACCTACGGCGACCTTATAGTGCAAAGGTGTCAATGCGTATATCAACAAATCTGCATGCGTAAATGTTTAACTACAGGCAAATTTCATCGCGAGCACAGTGCAAAGGGGAATTAAGAAAACGTATTGCGCAGATTTTTCATGTTATCTCTTTGGCAAACGGAATCGAGCTCCCCTTGCAGATTTTTCGATTTTTCGTGGAGCACGTTTTTGCGTCTGTGCTTGCGTACTCCTCGGGTCCATGCTTTTTGTGTTGCTCGCTCATACAGACAGTTGAGCGTGCCAGCGTGGAGTTGAGGTCTACTGAGGACGCAGACGTGTTGCGGGTAAAGTCGCAAACACGTTTGTCAATTAGTTGTCAACAATAGCATAGAAATATCGAATTTTCAGCTTTTTTCAACTATTTTCGACTTTTAACATTCGGGTGTGAAGTTATATTTGAAATCCATAATTGTTTTATAGCAAACCATTTACCGCTCTAGTATCAGTTTACTGAAGTCTGAATATCAGGGCGTACACGCTGTACAACAACAATAGAGAGGTTAAGATTTCACCATGATTTCACAGTTTCTTATAATGTATTCGGGTACCTTGATTTTCCGTGTTGATTTTCGCGACATAAGTAAGTTTTCCTAACTTCCATATTCTTTCGTAGAAAAATATAGTTTGTAAAGAATAAGAAGAAATTGTAGAAAGAAGCATTCAGAAGTCTGCTGAATGTTATGATGAAAATAAGGCTTGAATTCGACGCCGGAAAAATGCAACAACTAATCCAGGTCTTAGATGCCGCTTTCCCATAAAAAAATGCCTTCTTTCTTAAGAATTTAACGTGTACACATAGTCTAACTTGTTAGGTAATATTTAAAACCTGAGTTATTGCTTCAGTTATCAGTAGACGTTGCATTCTCGAGAGATAAAATACTTTTTACATTAAGTTTGGGGGATTGAATTTTGCAAAAATGCGACGTACGAACTAATAAAGCAGGCGTTTTATCGTTTCTCATGCACGATACGCATGGAGTTAGGTGGGATATCGTTTGCATTCTGGTAATACTGATACGCTGCATGACATTCATCAGTTGTTTATGACATTATACACGATTGCGACAATATCATTGAACTCTCGAAGCAAAGTTTATACAATTGAAAATCTATATTGCTGTGTTTTCAAGTTCTATGCCCATGCATAAATGGTCGATGAACATGCGTCACTTTGGTGTCTCTGTAAGCATAAATACAGTTACAATACGGGTCTCCAGTACATGTATCGCCACCACAGTATAGCATGGGTTGCAAGATTACCTGACAATTTGGCGGTGAAATCCGGACTCAAACGTGTCGAATGTGTCACTCTAGCGGTTCCAGGTTTATCACCGCGCGAAGGATGGCTATACGAACAAAAAGTCCACTGAATAACCCAAAACTTGTTCGCGTGCGAAAAAAGTTACATGTATAAAGAAAAGTTTTCTTTCGATTATACGTCTTTCTTCTTTCAACCACGCTGCGTTAGGCCAGTTGAGGCTAATGCCGGATATTAGGTATGCGGTGGAAACCAGCTGATTATCATATCAAATATTTTCCAACAGTTACTACAGCGTGATTGTAGAGACCGCAAATAACAACGTCACGACTCGGCTCCTAATGACTTACTTGATAGCTATTTTCATCGCTTCATTATCAATTCGCAGGAAATCATTTGCCTGTGTTGTTTATTATAAGATCACTCAACTACTTCTAAGAAGAACAACTGGTTCCAATTTGTAAAGCATAAAAAGAAGTACACGCCTTTTTAAAGTAATGAGGTATAACGTGGCGCACTTGTATAAAGTTCAATCATATATGACATCGCTTTTAGCTTTAACTTTTCTTTTAATGATTCTTTAACATTAAGAAATTTCACTCCATTGTTAAAGACTCGACTTTTTACGTCAGGCGTGTTCGTATGACTTGTTTTTTTTCGATCGACAGTAATTTGAATCAGACAGGAAACTTACGGTTTCATTCATTTGTGCATCCAATTTTACTCATCAAAATATTACATTTTTTTGTTTTTATTGAGCTCGTCATTGACTAAAGTGGCAAATAAACTATTCACTTATTTGATAATGAGTGAAATGCGTTACCACAGGCGCCAGTGTATTGATACCCCAGCCTCCAGGCTTAGGGCAGTCACGGTCATGCAAAGTCAAACTAAGCATCCTCAACTGGACCCGGTTAAATCTTCAAATGGTGGATAGTGCTATCGACTGAACAGAGATTTTTCGTAGCCTTCGCAAAATATTCCATTGATCGCCGTAACATAAATTACGACTGATATCGACAGATCAAAGTCTCTGATTTTTAGATCGTCGACTTGGCCCCCGCTTACATTGTTGACTTGCTTAAGCCTAAGCCGCAGAGTGACTGTTGGGCATTATGATCTGATGACCTTGATTTGCTGCATATCCCTAAAACAAACTGTAGAACCTTGGGAGACCGAGCTTTCATGCATGCTGCTCCTCAACTGTGGAATTCCCTGCCATTAAATATCAGGACTTCTGAAAGCGTTACCATTTTTAAGAAACGTCTGAAAACTTATCTTTTTAATGAGGCTTATAAAACTTTTTAGAACTTTGTTGGTTTTATATTATCTTATAGATATCTTACATTTTCATGTACATTAGTTTCTATCTATTAGTTTAGTGTTAGGCGCTTTGAGTATTTCTTATAAAAATTAGGTGCTTTATTGAAATACAAAATATTATTATTATTATTATTATTATTACACTTGGAACAACCAGATGTTCTCACTCAGTTCCAAGCTGGACGGATGGTACATACACGAAACGCTCGCAACCGACACCTTTTCATCTATACACGCATGCCCCTTATCTGATCATTCCGCTGCCCAGATCATCCTAACTCCACCAGAGATCGAACCAAGAGGGAAAGGGGTATGGAAACTGAACAACGCTATACTCCTTGAGAGTGACTTCCAAAGGAAAATTTGAGCCATACACCAAATTTATATGCAGAGAACACAGGAATACTCAGACACGCTCCAGTGGTGGGAGAACCTGAAAAGACAATTCCTGACAACAGCCATCAAGTGATCGATACGTGAATGGAAGAGCAAACAGGAACAGGAAAAATGGCTTATGGAAGCACTTAACCAGGGTCATCAACAACAGCACCCCAACCCGGCCAGCATACAAAACATTGAGGAACAAATCAATCAAGCAGCACACACCCATCTAGAAGGCGCTAAAATTCGGAGCAGGGCATCATAGATGGAAGCTAGAGAACAGCCAACAAATTACTTCTTTGAACTAGAATGCACTGAGCAGAGCACGGCAACCATCACTAAGCTCTCCACAGAGAGGGCGGCGGTCACCACAAACGAAGCAATCCTAAATGCTGCATGCGATTTCTACAGACGGTTATACACCGCTGAAGCGGTTGACAAGGATCTGCAAGTATGGTTCATAAACCAACTCGAAACAGGCTTGGAGAATCCAATGCGCAATACTTGTGAAGGCCCAGTGACACGCCAAGAGGCAGATGACACAATCCGCCGAATGCACAAGAACAAAGCCCCAGGGCTGAATGGCATCACCACTGAATTTTACCAAACCTTTTGGACGGAATTAGCCCCCACACTGGTGGAAGTATTCATTACGGCCTTCATATAGGAAGAATTATCACCATCAATGCAGTCACTCCTGCGCCTGTTATATAAGAAAAACAATCGGCTGCTCCTGTCAAACTGGCGACCCATATCACTACTAAACACAGATTACAAAATCCTCACCACTATCCTCAGCACTCGGCTACGTCCAACTCTCCCATACGTCATCCAACAGGACCAAACATGGGGAATACCAGGAAGAACCATCTATGATAGCGTTTTCCGACTACGGGACATCGCCCATGATGCCAGGTTAAACAAAGTCAATCTAATACTTATAAACCTCGATCAAGAGAAGGTCTTCGACAGAGTCAATCGCGCGTTTCTAGACCAAATCCTAGCAAAACTACGGTTTGGACCCTCCTTCCGACAATGGATACGCACCATCTACCAAGGGGCCAACTCCAGAATCATTAACATTGGTTGGATGTCGGATCCTTTTGACCTACAACACGAGGTACAAGGCTGTCCCCTCTCACCACTGCTCTACATACTCACCATTGAGACCCTATGCGCTGCTATATGAAACAATCCCAGGATACATGGTGTAAGAATACCAGGATCCAAAATGGAAAGCAAGATCTCGGCATATGCTGATGATGGCACCCTCACGTTACGAGATGACACTTTAGTCCTAGTCTCCATGAACACAATACATCAATACAAAAGAGCAAGTGGTAGTAAACTTAACCTTACAAAAACAGAAGGGCACTGTGTTGGCCCTCAAGCAAATCAAGACCATGGCCCAATCCCAATCACGTGAAAAAGTGATAGCACAGGGGCCCTGGGAACCAACATAGGCAACAACCCAATGCAAGATTGGAATGCAGCATCAACTAAAATAGAACTCACCCTCACCAAGTGGGTAAGGCGCCACCTCACATTGAAAGGGAAAGCCATACTAATACGGACCTACGCACTCACCACTATCACATATCTGGCCTCCGCCTTCCCCATCCCACAATCAGTCATCACACGAGTACGAGGGGCCTGCTTTAGGTTCCTTTGGAGTAATAAAAATCTGGCTCCATTACACCCGCATCTGGACCAGACAAACAATCGGCAGCATCAATGACAAATGGAAATGGCTGAGGTCCAACCTCAAACCGCACGAAGAACCAGACAAGTCCCCCGAATGGTGCAGCACTATCCACCACTTTGTACACCAACACCGGCAGACAATGGCCACCCTCCAATCAAACCAGATTACTACACACAGCCTCAAAGCCCTTCCATCCACAGAACATCGCCCACGTTGCGAAAGGAAATAGCGACGATACATCTACCCCCCACCGGCTTTCGAGACAACTTGGAGCTTAATCAGGGGCTCCAGGGCCAGCCACAAGGAACAAAAGTTTCTATCGAAACTGACCCAACAGGAGCTAACAATTAAGAACTACCTCCGCCGCTGGGGCATGAGGATTGACGCCGCGTGCCCTTTCTGTCCACAACACGAACACACCTACCACGCACTAGTGGCATGTCCCCGAGCGCAGACAGCCTGGAACGATTTAGAACCACTCCTCTCCAGAATCGCCGGCCAACGGATCCCTATCAATTTGGAAACCATAGTGTTTCACCACCACCTACCACAAGACAAAGTGCAAACGCTCTCTCTCGATACATCATCACCGCGACCAGCTACTCCCTTTAGCAGTCCCGATGCAAGAAGGTTTACAAGCAACAGTTCACCGCACCAAATATCAAAGAGTCCGTCATCGCGAAGCTGAAACAAAAAGACCTGCTGGACATCCATCTGAACAAACAACGCATCGTTCTATGGAACTATAAAAACATTCTTTGCGAACATATAACCAGTAAAGTAGTTTTTCATATATAACTTAGACCCATAGATATAGATTAGAATATAAAGTTGTTTTTCCCCCTTTTTTTAGGACCACCAGCTAAACAGTGTGTATATTGCCATTTATAGATAGAAAAGACACTATTAGAGAATACTAGAACAACTATGTAAATAATTGAGAAATTGAATAAATACTTTGAAAAACAAAAAAAAAGGTATCTGTTCTTATCAGCTTAATATCTGATATGTTAGGCAATGCCTAACTCATATATTAAACTGACTCTTGTGCCTCAGCCATGGGATTGAAGCTTGCTTCGCCCTGGCCACGGGTTGTCTCGGTATTGCACTACATCCGAGTACGGCCCTTCTTCCCCGCTTTATAGCGGGGAAGAATTCATTCTAAACATATAACAAAAAACAATTTAATCGTGAAAACGTAGTAATATATAGCTACGTATGATTTTAAAGCGAGCGAGCGAACGATATCGAGGAGCGTTTGTCTGTTAGCGAGTGAATCTGTAATTCTGCATGCATGTATGTAGTTATCGATATATACTAATTACATGAATGCATTTTTTTTT
>JAODVM010331659.1:0-11475 GCA_025400095.1 Phenganax marumi
TGAGAATGACGCCCAAGAGAGCTTCATGAGCCGCCATTTTTGGCTTCACTTTTTGGTTGCCCGATTGACTGAAGTCAACCTTCCATGTGTATATAGTTCAGTGGTTAGCTCATCGTGAACTTGTTACCCACAATATACTTATGCTGAAAATGCTCTGAAGGTTTGTGGTGGTGATACGCCGTTCGTTGCACCGCAAGAACTGCAACGTCGTCACGAAAAGTACAAGTCAGCTTCGCTGGGCATGTTTCACACGACGCGGAAAATGGGAGGAGCGGATATCAGCAAGGAGTTTGCGGAACGACTCGAAGCGGACGTCGAGGAATCTTACATCAATTTCGTAAAGTTGAACGATAGTAAAAACATCTTCAACGCCGCGCGGACTCCGGCTGTCTTTTTTGCTATCATGGTTTTCGCGTATCTGTTCTCGGGCTTGTTCGGAATTATTGGAATTACGTCATTCGTTACGATGTGTAACTTTGTGATCGGTCTATCGTTGCTCGCTATCATCACGTGGGCTTACGTCAGATTCAGTGGCGACTTCCGGGAGATTGGACAGCAGTTGGATCAGATCGCTGAAGCTGTTTGGGATGAAGTATGAATATTTACTTGTTTCAATTATAATAACTTGATGTCATGTTCGTGTTAGTCTTTCTCATGCTATGCGAGCAGATCTTGGCAGATCTCACCATTTTTGGGTGACAAAATCATTGTTTTTGACCGATATTTTTTATCAACAGAAAAACTATAGATTTCATCTCGTATTTTCTCGGCGATATTTCAAAATCTCTCGCTGAAATTTCACGCAGAGTTGGCGACAGTCTCACTCAGGTTAACCAAAAAACGTAAAAGTTGGTTTTATTTTATTTTCAATAAAGTAACACTTGCCTAATTCAATTATTTTGCCACCCAAAAATGGCAGATTTAAGACCTATTTTGGTCACTATGCGAATATGCAATGTTTCACTCGGAGAGCAACATGACGTTTCGTTGCCGCTTTGCTTGTCCCTGTGAAGCTATCACTCGAGAAGACTTGCAAAACAGTCATTAGCCCGAATACGTCCCGTAAGAACATGACATAAGACTGAGCCACTAGTAGTTGGAAATATTTTCAAACTGATTTAAATGTTGTTTTTCATTCTTATAGGTTATGTCACGATTTTATCAGAAACTTTTCGACAAAAGTATGCAAGTTGCGACTTCAGCTGTAACGGGTACAAACAGAAGAAAAAGTGCGGTAAAAAATGACTAGGCTATAATGTAGAAATTATTATTGAGAACTTCCGTATGAGATAAGTATTCTCAATATTCGGATTAAACAGGGGTCTATGCAAATTGATAGTAATTTATATTTGATTGAAGTATTTTCATTGATTGCAAGTCATTTTCTGCGAGCCTTTTAGTGCCATCAAATTGATCAAGTAGGGGCACTGTTGAAGACAATTTGCGCTAGTCGTTGCACCGTGTGTTTTGCTTTGCAGTGGTGCAAGTCATTGTGAGACCAGTCGCGTTGCGTCGCTGCATCGTGTATCATGCCTTGCACTGCACTAGTCAAAGTTCTCACGAGGAAATTTCAAGGACTGGCCATTGGGCATATTTGCGGTTTACTCTGCAAATGGACATAATGCATGCAGTACTGTGCGTAGATAAAGCTGTTGTAATTTTCAGGAAGATGAACAAGTGCAAGAACTTAGAAAAACTTCTGTTGCATAATTCTGTTAAAATTCTTTCACAAAGTCGTTTTGTTGAACAATTAGTGGCTTACAGTCCCTAGATCTCTTTTGCGCATACGCTCATGAAGTGTTGAACCCATGGTTGAGCTACAATGCTTCACAGTTCAAACAAGCGGCGCGTTTTGCTAAAAGCACTATAAAGAAATTCTGGAAGAAATTTCACAGAGAAATTCTCGTGGAAATTTTCATTTGCAGATGGAAACACTCCCCGCTAGATTTCCCGTGACTCTTAGCGTGCAGAAAGAGGAAAATGTAAATTTGCAATATAAATAAAATTTTTGATATTTATGCTGGACTTTGCAATATTTGGCCATTTCGCATACGATTACGGTCTTTTTCTGTGTTTATACAACGTTTTAAGGCTGGATTACTTCACTGGCGATGTCCGAAACATATGGTAAGGACTTCTAAAAGCCTAAAATGTGCCAAATATATCACGCGAAGACGGTGAAGTTCAGCAACAAAAACTGTGTCCCAGCTTGCTGTCGTATTTCATATGTAATTTCTGGCTAACGAGAGAATTGTGCTATTTGTTTGTAGATTTCCTCTTCAAGTTCTTAGTTATTGGTAGCGCAGGAACTGGGAAAAGTTGCTTGCTACATCAGTTTATCGAAGGGAAATGTAAGATTGCGTGCAACTGGAAATTTCGTGAGGAATTCTGTACACTCATTCAAATCTTAATTTTTCTTAAGCCCACTTTTTGTTGTCTTGGGCTAATTAAATGCAGCAGTTTCTGGTAGCCTCTTTTTAATAGTAACATCAGCTTATGTGTGGTAATTTGTTGTGCTAATCTATTTTGTAAGTGGTGAGAGTTTAGACTGGACAAGCGAAAGTGTCTGATGTTAGACAGGGTTGAACACGTAAGCAATAATCATTGAGGGGTGCACTGCTATTCAGTCATTGACAAAACAACTCAGTCGATAGTTTAGTCAACCCAAGATTGTTTGACATTCATAATGGAGCACATTGCCATTATATATATCGGTTAAGAAGAAACGTACTCCGAGTAAAAGGTCCATCTTGAACTCAATATCTGAGACAGACAAGAGAAGACAATCTTATAACAGTTACTGACTTGTAACTTTAACTTGTAACTTTAGTCTGATGATGAATTTGTAATAAAGTTGAAATATAACTGTTATCAGATTGTCTTCTCTTGTCAGTCTCAAATATTGAGTTCAAGACGGACCTTTTATTCGGAGTATGTTTATATATGGGTTATCCCATTAAGTAGCAAGAGCTGGTGGTTTGAAGCTGGATTGCTGTTAATGCAGAGTTAAAATTGTACCAGTTTTTAGATTTTTGTACTTTTGTACATCTGCTTGTTTCAAAACTTTGCATATTAAAATTTCTAGTGATCCTACCGAGTGATCCACTCAAGATCTATGAAAAAACATTTCCATTCTTATACAAACAAGCAGTAGAAATATAAGCATCAGTTTGAGGGTACATCACATATATTTATTATTGCAAAGCTTTTGATCCATCAACCCGGCCCTTCATCAGTGCAACTCAGATGAAGGTCTGGGTTAACAGGCCAAAAGCTTTGCAATAATAAATATACATGGTACACGTATCCTCGAACTGATGCTTATGTTGTTGTTTGTGCTGTGTGCAAAATTATAAAAATCTTATAAGCAGTAAAAAACTTTGCTTCAAAGTTTATGTTAACCGAGGATTGAGCTAACCTGCTTTGGTACAACCAGTTCCTGTAGTCTTGCCTGACAAGGAAAATGATTTGTTAGTAGATGGAGTAAAATAATTATTATGTCGCTCAGCCAGGGCAAACAATCATCTCTCAACAAACTACGTTTCACCATTACTATTCATCAATATTTCTGATTTAGCAAAATCATACAGAATTCATCTGTGTAGCTGCTAGGTGAACCATCTCGATCAATACAACATGATGTATTTTGTGATTATATTAATGACATATATTATTAGTTAAACAAGACTCAAGTCATACAATTGGTGTGGAATTTGGCAGCAGAATCATAAATGTGGGAGGAAAATCTGTGAAACTACAGATCTGGGATACAGCCGGACAGGAACGATTCAGGTGATGCGTCATAAACGCTGGTAGATTTGTGAGAATCGTGCGATTATATTTTTGCTTTTTGTAACCAGTGGCGGACACTTCACAAAATATTGGGGGGGGGGCCAAGGCCAAACTTTGAACATGTACTGTGAATATACTGACGGAAAATTGTGGCAAAATTTGTTTTTGTTAACGTATATATATGTGTACTTTGCTATCTGAATATAAATATAATAGCAGAATTCAAAAATGAGTTCTAGGTTTTTAATATGGCAACTGTGTGATATGGCTGCAATTTTTGTTACTTAGTACATTCGCTCGAAATTATTGGGGGGGGGGGCTCAAGCCCCCCACCCTCTTGGCCCTCCCTAGTGTCTGCCACTGTTTGTAACCATTAACAAGAAATGGGCGTCATTTGTAATGATACAATATACATGTTGTAATGTTTGGTCTCTTAATTCTTTGGAAAAGTTGTTTTTCAACCGAAGTCCTTTATCATTTATCAATCAGGTCAGTTACTAGAAGTTACTACAGAGGAGCGGCTGGGGCACTTCTTGTTTATGACATTGCCAGGTAAGTACAGTGAAAAGGTTGCAATGATGGGACTTGGATGCCTAGCAATAAAAAAGTAATACTCTGTAATGTTAAGTAGTTCTTTAAGAGCCTCTGCAGACGAGCGGTTTTGTTGTCGATTGCTAAAAGTTGTTGACAACTATTTAGAGCAATTTGTAGCATTCGACACATGTGAAACTTTATCTTGTCGCTCACAAATAGTTGTTGACAAGTAACGGGTTTCCCTTGAAAAACAGGAAATTTGTTTGTTGCTGACAACTAAAAATCGGCAATTTAGTTGTCGACGACTAGCTTCACAGACGACAATATTTAGTTGTCGACAACTTCTAGTAATTGGCAACAAATAGTTGTCGTCAACAAAACTGCTCATGTGTGGAGGCTCTAAATCATTAGCTGGCCAACACTTCTTCCTATGGAGTAAAATATTATTGTCTGGTATTAGATTAGAATATACAAGCAGCATATGTTTGAGTGTATTGTCAGTTGATAGCTTAAAATTGATGAAATGGAAGTAAAGTTATATCATGAAAATGTGCCTAAAGAACAATTATTAGTTTTGCTGCACTTCTCACAGTGTTGAAAATGTTATGATGCATAATGTGCTGGTCTTGGGTTGATAATACATGTCTCATTCCTACAATACCGGTTTGTTTACTACATGGCTTAAAAAATGAAAAACTAATTTTGACCAAATTTGTTAAAGCCAAATAAAACAATGATTATTTTAGCAGCCTACCATAATAACAGGCAAGTAACTATTACTCGTCTATTGGTCATTCTTCAATTTTAATCATCAATTGTATGCCATCTTAAAGTTTCTTTACTCTGTTAAACAAAAGTATTTACACACCTGGCACTTGCTAATAAATGCATTGTCTAACAGTCCAAATTTTAATTTAGCTGGAAAGAAGGATATATCCATCACCAGAGTTGGACAAAGCATATCTAAATTAGCAAATTGGCAAAGTTTCATTGCAAAATGTCTTAAAATGCAGAAAACGTAGCCATGTAAAATGTGTAGCCATATATCTTTGAATTATGCAGCCAAATTCGATATTTTTCCAGAAAAGGCATTAATTTCATCGTCATAATTCAAAAATATACAAATAAGCAAACTTTGCACGGCTTTATTATGCACACCTTAAAACATTTTGCGACTGAAATTTGCCATTGAACTAATTTTGTAGTGCTCTGTCGAGCTGTTGTAATACATTTGTCTAGGTCAAAAAATTTTCTATTATGCAATGGTTCGTTAAGGTTAAACAGTTTTACTGTTGTTTTCTTCCAGTCGCGAGACATACAACGCATTGACAAACTGGCTAACGGATGCAAGAACTCTAGCTAGTCCAAATATTGTCATTATTTTGGTTGGAAACAAGAAAGATCTAGATGCTGAGAGAGAGGTCACTTTTATGGAGGCAAGTCGTTTTGCTCAAGAAAATGGTAAGAGTCCATTTGGTACTAATTGTGTATTGTACTGCCAGTCAATGAATTCAAAAACAAAATCAGTGAAACCACAAAGTTTAAACTATATATTGTGTAGTGGTCCACAAAATATTGCAATTTTTTTTCAGAACTAATGTTCTTGGAGACCAGTGCATTAACAGGTGAAAATGTCGAGGAATCGTTCTTAAAGTGTTCAAGAACAATTTTAAACAAAATCGAATCAGGTTTGTAGTCGTATTCCCGATCTGCATTTTGTTCATCATACAAAATGGCCGAGTTTAGAAGGAATAAGTAGTAGAGCAATGTATTTGTGGATTTAGGGGACCTTGATCCAGATAGAATGGGATCAGGAATCCAATATGGAGACCCATCTCGTCGACGAACACTACAACCTAGAAATGCTGACAGTCGAAAATGTTCGTGTTAGTAAGTGCAACGAATCAATGTACAGTAATCAATAATTCCCTACCATAAAGCCAGCAATGAATGTCTTTATTAAAGTATTTAGGACCATAATTTTCCAAACATTTGACAATGACAACTTGTGATCCTGAAAGATGTCGGCTATGGAAATTGGATTGCTTAGTTTGTGAAAAAGTCCTAATCCAGTTTACTCTGTCACTTTGCTTTGTCAGTTCAGCACCAAATAATTTCACTCACCATTGGGGAAACCTTTGGCTAAATCCTGTTGGTGTGCCCAAGGGCTATTCTGTTGCATCTTTATGAGTCAATCATACTTATTTACGTAAATTCACCATAGATAAAAGGGCCTGTTTTTTGGCAGACTGTTTAATCACAGCAAATTTATACTGTAGATGTCCTTATGATGTTAATTTCTAATTTAAGTAAGTCAAAGGATTGTATTAAATTGTATCATAGACAATCCAAAAGTTGTATTTCAGATTGCCTTTGATCGCTTTAAAAACTATGTACATTTGGTGGGGGAACCCTTAGCAATCTACAAGTAATTGTAGGAGAGTAGCCCATATTATGGCACTTTTGCTTCTCACAAAACAGATGGCCAAGTCGTCAGTAATACCTGGCAAAATTTAGAGTTTCGTGCAAGTACTATTGAAAGTATTAGGTAGTTTTACATTATGCTTAGGTCCACAAATGGCAGTTGATTATTATGTTCGCTCCACTTTCACTTGATGCTACTATAGTATGAGTTTGTTGTTTACAAGTACATTTCACAATGTTACTCATAGGAATATGCTACAAATGCTCTCTTTGAGAATGAACACATTTGATTGCATCACAGGTTCATGTTCATCTTTGTCAGCTCATTAGTTATACATGCGACGAAGAAAACTAATTTCACCACTGAGTGCACATCAACTTTCCTACCATACATAGCCAGTTTTTGTATTACCCATATTACAGTAACTTCGCTGGTATTCCGTCGTGAACGCTGGTGATAAGTGACTACTCATATCAAAAAACTTTTCTTTCAGCGATTCGTGTTCAAGTTTTGCTTTTGTTTTATTTTCTTCCAATTTCCTTTGGATATCAAGCTCACGACGTTTCAAGGCTCTCAATGAGGCAGGATACACCTGTGAAAATTCATTTGGAAAATGTAAAATTTGGGAATTGATGCAAGCCGGGTTAATTTGTGCTAACACCAGAACATTTTATCTAGTTTGACCTCAACCTAGTTTGACGTCAACCTGGTTCACTCTGATTGATGCCAGACAATTCTACTTGTTTTTGCAACTCAATTGGTTTGCCCCCTCCCATTGCCGCCCAGCCTGCAACAATTTAAATTCCCCTCGTTTTTGTCTACAGTATGTTCGCAACATCACCATCACTCACTTCTGCGCGGTTGGCTCGCACATTATGAGTGTATTTCCTCTCAATAGGGGCATCATTTGCCCAGCCGTAGGAAACAAAAGGAACTCTCTCTTCTGGCTTTTTCTCTCCGAAAGTTTCCACGTCATTCGATTTCATTGTCCTCCTTCGTTTTCGAAGCTTTCTACGAGTCGTCTGCGTTGCTTTTGGTTCAAAACTGCGTTCGTTTTTTTCTTGTCCCCATGCTTTTTTTACAAGCGACTTCTTGTCTTCATCTAATCCCTTTTCTACTAGTGCTTTTGTGGCGCTAATTTCGCGTTTGCGATCGAAAATTTCGGCTTGTTTTTGTCCAGGAATTTGTTCTTTTGCCTCGCAATCGGAAGACTCCGAATCGCTGTTCCACTCCCATGGCTGATGTCGATGTTCAACGCTTCTTCGCCCTATACGATAATCCCGTTTCCGATTGTACTCGCTGATGGCAAAATCGTCCCAACTTGGTCCTTTGTAATGCTTTCGGTATTGAGTGAAAAGAGACACCATGTTGCTATTGCAAATATTTGTGACATTTCGGAACTGTAAACAACGTTGTGATTGATGCAGGAATCACGTGCTTCGTGTTGCTATGGCAGTAAAGTGGGAAGCGCGCGAAAACAAATTATAAATTCAAAATGGGATGTGTTTCAAGTAGTAATACAATATATTTGAGGTATAAGTTTCTAGTTTAAAATTTACATTGTGCCCACTTTGTGTTTACTTGCTTTCATATTTCATGAATTCAGTCTCCTTAAGTTGGTGACGTTGCACGCACGCGTAAAACTTCTTGAAACCCTTGAAACCATCTTGAACGTCTTGAAGTCTTGAACCATATGTCTTGAACCAATGCAGTTTTTTGAAATAAATTAAGCAAAAAAAATTTGGAATAAATTACGTAAGGGTAGTTTCAGGCTTTTCACAGCGCGGACGAAGAAAAAATATACAAAATGGCTGCCGTGGAAGTTGACGACAACGAACTTCCAGAAGAAATTATGGGTTCTTTAGAAGAGCTTTACTGCTCTATGAACGCTGTGGAAGAGACCTTAGATCCTGTTCTTACGTTGAATGGTGAAACGCTTGAAAAGGTTTATTATGCGCTGAAAATTACGTTTTAAATGTGTCAAGGAGTAGGGTTATTCAACTTTCGATACCATAAGTTGTGATTCATCTTTTTTGCAGTTAGATGTATTAGACCGTGCAAAACTGAACCTGATGATGGTTTATGCCATGAATTCAATGTTCTGGAGTAAGTATATAATGTAAATTTAAGTAAAAATCATTGTTTTGGCCTTTTGGCTTTTGAACTGTGACGACAATTGGACTGTAACCGACTGTTGTTGTTTTTCGATGTGCAACGCGCTAGAACCAGACCAGAGCGCTAGAGTGCAGTTTAACAGACACCTGGGTAGGGTTACGGTGGGGTTGCAGGTTCAGCGGCATAAGGGGTCGTCGACAAATAGATTTCGTCACGCATCGTGGACTTTGTCCGCGATGGGGGGAGGGGTTAGCTTAGAATCCGCGATTGTTGAAAAATTGGGATGAAAACTAATTTAATAAATACGAATGTTGAAAAAAGGTGTAGCACATTTTCAATATTTTCTTACTACAAGAACGGTAGCAGAATGTCATAAATATAACAGCTCAACAGTCAGCAGCTACTCGCGTATTTCTCATTGTGCCTTTCCATTTCCTGGAGGTCTGGGCACTACTTTCCGTTTATTGAAGGTCAAAGTACACAGTAGTTCCGTACACATTCCGATTACTTCCGATATTATAACAACAAACGAACCATTGTGCGATCGCTGATTTTGGTGATATTATTGCATTGCATCATTTTAGATGACAGATGAGGTATTTTATTTCAATTTTATATTGCCTTTTACTATTACCAAACATTATTAGGTTACATCAAGGGCTAACTTTGATGCTCGCGCAAATTTCTTGATTTTATTTATTTGCACCGGAATGCTTGTCGCTCACATTCGGTTTTGAACCCTTCATTTCACCTCTGCTATCAGCTATAAAATACAATTTTTCCCTTGGTCCGCGATGGCGTAGGGGGGGGAGGGGGTCCAGACATTCGCGGACAAAGTCCACGATGCGTGACGAAATCTATTTGTCGACGACCCCTAATTGCTAGACAGTTTGTGTTTGACACTTCAACAATGAAAACATATCTTATTATTTAGATAACCTTCTCTTCTAGTTTCTCCCCTCGTACAATTACATGATATGAAACCACAAACGAAGCCCACAATGAAACTATTCATGAATGATATTGATACCATATATTTGTGCAATATTTTTCCTCAATTTTACGAAATGCTGAACCAAACATCCCTACCTGTAGGCTTCTACTTCAAACACTGTATTAACTTTTGTTACGACGTTAAAAATCCAAATCGGAATCACGAAAAATTCAGTAATTTGCTGCAAATGATATTTCACACTAAAACTAGTAAAGTTTTATACAAAACCAGGGTGGGGTGAAATTTGTAACTGGCTCAGTTTTGAGCCTTGGTCAGTGGTAGCTACCATGAGAAAAGGGGACCAAATGGCGTAAGCATCACGTCAATGCCGAACTCGTCCCAGACTCATCCGCCATGTTTTTGGACCCCACTTTGGATCAGACGAAAAGCCTGAGCACTTCCTCCAGATATATAATAGAGCTCAGTGGTAGACAGCTACACAGCTAAAAATTATGAGCCTGCTGTAAAACAGGATGCAGCAATGTTGCGCTGCACCTATTGTTTACAGTTATCAACAGTATTGAACAATATTGTTGATTTGTAATCGGGTGTAACAATGCTGCACAACATTGTTAACAAGTGTGAACAGTAGGGTGCAGCACAACATTGTTGCATTCTTTCTTATCAACATTGCAACAACCTGAAGATTTTTAAGCGTGTAAGTATCAGCGTGCACTTTCAAGAACTTGACAACTTTTTTTTTGACCGGTGATGATGAATAAGTTTGTGCTTTCAAGTCTGTCTTCGGCAAATTCAACAAGTTGACTTGTCGTAGAAGAACTTAGCAAGTGTTCATGGGATGTAAAACCATTTATAATCTAACAACATTATTTGCTTGTGACAACTTGTACGAGGAAAGGTTTTGTCGCCAACAAATTTTGAAGCTAGATTGCCATGCCGGAAAACGAGCTGGGGTCTGTGGTGCGAATCCCATTCCGCTTGAACGGTTGCATGATAAGTCGGAATTCAATAACACTCCACTACATCTCCTAAATCTTTCAAATCAAATGTTATATGCACTAGAGCTGTAAGTAGCTGGATACATAATTATCGTATGCTCGTAAAAAATTCTCCAGTTTCGCGTAAATTTGATTTCTATTTTGAAATGATCCACTATTTAAATTAAACGGGCTTCGTACAACCGGCCCCTGGAACGAAGTTATTGAATAATTTATAGCGTTGTTCTTCTTTAGAGTGACAAAACTCTACAATTCCTTATTTTTCTAAAGTAGACTAACTATCTACTCTTTGATTCAGAGCTGCTGACGATTTGAACGGCATTGATTTCGATGGTAGCAGACTAGAGGTATAGTATTTGTAAAATTGATAAACTGTACCTCTGATTGCCTGTGGAAATGTAGTATTACGGGGCCCCAATTTGGATAATGGAATGTTCACAGTTTATGTACTAATATGGGCTATGAAGATTTTGCAATTGACAACCTTTAGAGGCCATGTCACTTTTGTCCCCACTCTTAAAAATTGGAATTACTCTGGATACATCCGGGTATATACCCGGATATATACCGGATATATCTGGATATATACCCGTGGAAATAGAACAATTAAAAATAGCTGTTAGTGATGGAGACAGAACCTCTGCTGCTATTTTCAG
>JAODVM010331770.1:0-11475 GCA_025400095.1 Phenganax marumi
CCTAGCCGCCCCACAGGGATTCATTTTGATAGGACAGTACTCAGAGGAAACATGACCTCTGAGTTAGACTTCTTTCACCTCTATTTTACAATGGAGATGGTGGAGTCTATAGCCACCCACACTAATACTTATGCACACATTAAACTTGTCATGGGGGATCATACCACTTAAGGATATAGAGAGGGAGCTTGGGACAAGACCTCTCCTGTAGAAATAGGAAGATTGATAGCCCTCCTCATTTATGCAAGTTTAGTGAAGTTAGATATGCACATGGAGAAGTATTGGAGTACAAAGACCTTGTATCATGGTCTCTGCGCGCGAGGCATGCTAGGTCATCAGGCCTGGCACTGAGATGCGCGCAATAGCGCGCTTAAAACCGCGCGTGCAAATCTCAAATTTTGCTTCTGGAAGAGTGACATAGTTAATAGTTTAACTCCTCCTTCAAATCGTTTCTTGTGAAAGTAACATTACTTTTTGAACATTATGTCAACGTTTAAGTACTTCAGAGCTGAATTATAAGCAGAAGTTGTTACATTAATTTTCACAAGTTTGTAATTTCATTAGTTGAACCGCGCGCATAGGTAATGACGTGTGCGATCGGCCGCTCGCATTAAATTTTGAATGTGCCAGGCCTGAGTCACACTAGATTCAAAGCCCTTGTGGCTTTTTTGCATGTGGCAGACATCATCGATGAGAATCCCAGTAACAAACTGCGTAAGGTTGAGTCATTTGTTGCATCTTTCAAAGAAAGATATGCACTTTTATATTAGCCTTCGCAGAATACTGCTGTGGATGAACGGATGGTGAAGTCTCGGCATAGGACACACATTAGGCTATACAATAAGGACAAGCCAACTAAGTGGGGGATTAAATTATGGGTTTAGCTGACAGCTCCAATGGGTATGCCTGCGATTTTGATGTTTACATAGGTAAGGGGGCTACGAAGAGTTCGGATAAAGGCTTGGGGTATGATGTGATGAAGTTGGTGGAGACGTGTTTTGGTCAGGGGTATCATGTATTTTTTGATAATTTCTACACATCACCTAAGTTAGTCAAGGCTCGTCATGCACACAAGACACCTTCTACAGTCACAGTTAGGACAAACAGGGTTGGGTTTCCCAAGTCCCTTGCAAATGTGAAGACGTGGGCAAAGAAGAAAGAGCGAGGGATCACGCGGTGGGTAAGGGAATCAAATCTTTTAGCACTGCAATGGGTGACAAGAAACCTGACTCTATGCTAACAACAATTGATTCTGCTAGTGATGTAGTGAAGGTATCTAGAAGGGTTAGGAAGCGAGGTAAGTTCAATAAGGTAGAGGTGCGTCAGCCCCAAGCTATTCATAGATACAATCAATACATGAATGCAGTAGATAGGTCAGATCAAATACTTGCATCACACAGCATTGCACATAAATGTTACAGGTGGTGGAAGGTTTTGTTTTTTCATCTTGTTGACATGGCTATTGTAAATGGTTTTCTTCTTTTTCAGCAGCACAGAAGAGAAAATCCAGACAGTGTAGGTTTGCAGTGCGCACATACTTATAGTATTGTTGAGTTTAGGGGAGCGTTTATTAGGCAGCTTTGCGGCTTAGGAGAGTATGGTGAACCACGTCAGCCAGTTTGAGCTGCGCCTGAATTTCAAACTGAGTATATACCTAGAGTTTCAGGTAGTAAGCGTAATTTCTATGTTTGTTATAGGGCAGGTAGGGGTGAGAGAAAAGTAATTACTTCCTGCGCTGCTCCGCAGTCAGAAGTATCTACACATCACCAAGAACTTTAGTTGTTTTGAGGAGTTTCATAGGTTAGTTTATGAGCATTAGGTAGATTGTAACTAGGTAGGTCTGGACTAGACACCAATAGTCCTATATCAAATATTGCCAGACTCAAACTAGAGTCCGTTGCACAATCCCCATTGGGTTGATGGCTTTGGTTTTGGCATACAAAAAATTTTTTGCAGTATTTAGTCATATAATGCTCTGTTTTTATTTGTAATATAATGGTCAATGTATATTTGTGCAATAAAAGTGATATTTTCCTGTCTTATAGCTTGTGTGTCAACATGTAAGACGTAAGTTGAAGAGATATTGCCATTTCGATGGACCTTCTTTCAAAGAGTAAAAACAATATTTCCATTTATTGCATCAGCATGAAACATTCCATGTGTATAGAGTAAGACCTAGGCTACATTTCATCAAGAAATTTTTCTGCAAAATTTTGAATATTTCACGTGCAATTTTGGTTATCAAGTTAAAAATTGTTACATTTTCAGTAATTTATTATAAACTATGCTACGTTACGATATTATCAGCAAGGGAGTTTGACGTTGAAATGCATATCATTCAAAAGTGGAAGTCTTGAGTTTTCCAACGCTGGGTTTCAAGTGACAAACGGACTAATACTCGGTGAGAAAATTGTGCCGCAAATGAGGCACGTAATTTGATATGTTTTTGCGATGTCGCCAACAGCGAGAAAACAAAACTGTAAGAGCTATAGGCATCAACTCTAAAAATGACGTCTACTGCGTGCGCCATGTATTAAAGAACTAATTTGCACTCAAAGAAATCTACTACATTAAGCGTTGTGCTAAATTTCTGATAGTTTCAATAAACCTAAAACGTCAACTTTCTCCAGTGTATATATGATATAAATTATCTGCATATATGCTAGATATATTTTTTATAGACAAATCATATATGGTTTGTAACATCACAGAGAAACTAATTAATCATTGCCTGTCAAACTTTTAATCACTGATTTGCTGATTCAATAGTATCCATTTACTTCTCCTGACTTCTTCTATACAAAGCTCTATACTGAAGTTTTCGCCTTGTCTTTAAAAGACGATATTGTTAAAAAATTTGGCAACGCTCAATCCAGTCACCAAAATTGGACGTTAGTATGAAATGGCTATTTTCTTCCAGCAATCCTCACCACTGCGTCGTTCTTACTTGCTAAAGCTAAAGTAACTATCTCAGGGATGAATCATGCACAGCCCACTAATCATTATTTTCTTTTTGTTAACTATTGTGGTGCTGGCAAATTGGCTGCTGTAGAACATGCATGCATCAAACCAATCCAGATGATAATGGAAGATGAAATCAAAAGTTGTCTTCTTGATCGCACAACTTCATCAGGCTTGGTGAAACATCTGTCAAAATTCGGCAATGGATTCATTGTTTCCCCTGAAGTTTATGATGCACTCAACAAACTGCTGAAATCTGATGAGGAAGCGTGCTCTGGTGATGCTATGTTGTTGTGTAAACTCCTCTCTGGGGAAAGAGTATCTTTTCATTACATGACAGAGGAGACAAGAGAGATTGATGGAAATATGCCTTTTGCCATTCTTGGAACCACCCAGTTACCCAATGCTGCAAAAGTTGTGGCAAAAATTGACAAGGATCAAGGACTGATCAATCACTTTTTAATTTCAGTTCCACTAGCTCTGTGCCCACATTTCACAGATGTTAAGCAATCCATCTCGTATCTCCAAATAGAACCTATTGATAGTTTTGAAGAAATTTATGGCACAATTCTTGATTTTCATTGAATTAATCAACTTCAATATACATTGGATGAACAAGCCGAATGCTTATTGGATAACAAAAGGGATGCCTACATGACCGAAATCAACAATGCTATTATTGCTGGAGAATTCTCGCCACCGAAATCTAAGAAGTTAGATCTTCTCCCAAGAATAGCTACCGCGCTACATGTCCTGGAGAAACGTTTAGAGTGTGTGTTGGCTGGTCATGACCTGATTCCTTCAATCATTTCGAAACAGACACTCGAGAAAGCAAAGCTGCTTGTCGAACATCTTGAGAGCCATAAATTCATCTTGTGTCAGGTAAAAATTAAAATTTCAATCGCTAAATCTTTTTCTGTACTTGACTGTGGTGTCAAACAAACAGATAACCTGATCTTTTATGTCCTTTCAACTCTTTCTACTTCTAGTTTATTAAGTCCATCTCCAATGATATTTTTTGATCAAAAAAGAGCACAACCAAGCATGGTAAATGTGAAATCAGGCATTTTGATCTTTTGTGGTCCCATGGTTGCCTTTTGCTCATTTACTCAAAGTGGTACTCGTTTGGCTGGAGGAATATCGTAACAAGAATTTATGAATGCTGTGAAGCGATTAAAGCCCACCTATGGCCACATCAATTTGAGAGTTGCTAGATCGTCAAAACCAACACTTGTATTTGTAAGAAGAGTGCCAAATCAGTTGGTGGAATGGCCTAATCAGGTATTATGCTTCAAGTCTGATTTTGAGCAAAACTACCAGAAATCATATCATACGTCCATTTCCCAAAACATTTGCCAGTTGATAAGCAATCAAAATTTGATATCGTCAATATTTGCTTCCAATTTCATCATATACTTACAGGTTAAGATGATTAAGAAGATAAAATAAAATGGTTAAACATATAAATACAATACGTTTTTGACTTCAAGACATCAATCTTCAGTGTTAAAACAAATTTGCCACATGTATTGGTCTTATATATACATTTGTTTACATTTATTCTAAGCTAATCCCAAAGGGAAAAGTTTTGCTAAAAAGCAATGTCCTTATATTACTTAGAATGGGAACCAGTCTTAAATGTAATATACCTCATTCTTTAAATCAGCGACTGCGTATCCGCGTATCCACTAAAAAATATAGCTTCACCTACATTACTTAGTATGGGTACTAGTCTTAATATAACATGCCTCGTTCTGTAAATCAGCGATTGTGTATTATTGGCCTTTCTATATGATTTAATATATACCATACTGTATGAAAGTAAGACTAAAAGATACTTTTGTTGAACATTAGTATTATATTCCTCCATGTATCCAGTATCCATTGAATTTCTAAGGATACCTTGAAAAAATGGATGGATATTCTTTAATCACTGCCAGAATCGGGCTGACATCCAGCTAGCTGACATCAAGATAAGGCTCTAAAGCTGTTTGAAAGACCAAACTATAAATCGGCCACAATATTCTCAGAAAATCTCCTTTCATTTCACAGTTACAAAAGGAAACTAATATTAAATAAATCAAAATACTTAGGAATGAGTATCTTAGACATCTCAAAAAGCCTCAAGTACGACTTTCTCTATGATTACATTAAACCCAAATATGGCGAAGCTGCAAAGCTGCTATTCACAGAGACAGACTCTCTCTGTTATGAAATTCAAACAGAAGATTTCTACCAAGACATCACTCCAGAAGTTGAAATAATGTTTGATACAAGTGAATATCCTGAAGAACATCCGAGCAGAATTCCCACAGGTAAAAACGCAAAAGTTCCAGGAATGTTAAAAGATGAATGTGGGAGAAAACAAGTTGTAGAATTTACAGGACTACATTCTAAATGTTATAGCTATATCACAGAAGGTGGCAAAGAAATGAAACAGTGTAAGGATATTAAAATGTTTATCACAAAGAAAGAATTGATGTGAAGATTACAAAAGAACTCTAGAAGAGGGATCAGTCACAAGGAAAAAGATGAAGGCCATACAAAGTCATAAGCGTGGTATATTCCAAAGATATAGAGAAAATTGCACTAAGTTCAGATGATGAGACACATTTTAGAAGACAGAATAAACACACTGTCACATGGTCACTACCTACTAAAGTAAGTACATCACAAAAGAAACCGTGATAACAAAGAAAAAGTTAAGTGTCAATATTACAAGATCGTCCATTTATTCCACAGAAATAATTTTCACATAAAATAAATAGAACAATGTCTAGCTTAACAGAACTAAAACTAGAGGCAAAAGAGAAAGGTACTAAAAACGCTCTGAGATGAAACACTACACAGGTGTATGAAGCACTTGGAATTGAAAACCACATCAAAACACCCAGGGAAAAAGCCAGAAAGACTTGAGTCACACATGTGAAAAGCGGATGGGCAGAGATGTTTCCAAACATGGGCAGAGTCGCACAACATTTTGGTGTGAATCTCGACAGTTTAACATGGGCTCATGAAAACAGCAGATATTTCAAGATCAAAGGAAAGCACCACACAGTGAATGTAGAAGAGGATGGTCAATTTATTGAAGGGTAAATTATATTGGGGTCGGCTGGAAAAAGTCTTGTCGGAAGAATATATAAATCTGCCTCTAATCGAGATGAGCTTTTAGGTATGTTAGTATCTATCATGTGAAATTGTTCTGTTTAGTTTATTTGATTATTCCCAAAACAAACAACTAGCTGAAGATACGTGATACTTCATCGACACACTTAAGTCGGCACACAGTAAAAACGAGCTATTTTGCACTCTCCCATAGCCTGTAGAAACATCTGGTCTGCCAGAATTCAAAAATCTCTAATACATACTTGTGCACCATGAGAATTTAATCAGTTTGAAACAAGTAGATGAGAAAGAGTAGGTTCTGCAGCATTTACTAATTAATTTATACTTTAGCACCATTTTGAATATTTAATGAGATGACCGACCCCCAATCTCGTTGTACATTCTTATACTTTGCCGTCATCTTAAATTTAGAGTAAGGAATGCTTTCTCTTCTCTTGTAGTAGAATCTTATACTAAAAAGTGTTGTATTAAAACTTTTGAGGTTTCAATGGGTATCTGAAAATATGGAGGTGTTGGGATTATTTGACAGGTTGTAAAGTGCAGTTTTTTTGACAATGTAAATAGAAATGGTACCCCATTTTAGTCATCAATTGTTAGCACCATTTTTGATGTAATGTATGAGCAGTTTGTGTACCCACTGGTTAATCGGTAACCTCCTTTAGTACAAATACTGTCTTTGTAAGTTCATTCAGACATTCATCTCCAGCATTGCATTTACAAAATAAAGTACAGGGCAATTTGCTACGGCAGCAACTGCACCTCATGTTTCGGCATGCCGTGGAGCCTTCACAGTTGCACTTGATCAGAGACATGATCTCCTCAGGTGCAAGGGGGACTTAACATGGAATTTTGATCGGAAGCAATGTTTTCGAAAGCTCATCTCTTTCATATCCATATTCGACTGGATCGAGTGCAGGTGGATTTAATGAAAGTGCTGCTTTCCATATAGCTGTCTGGGTGTGGGCTCTCATCACGTTCTCCACAAAAGCTTCTGTAGTCGGCGGCAATACTTGTATCCTAGGCATTGAACTTGCAGTTTTATGAACTTCATTGTCCATATGTTGTATCTGATATCGGACATCGTCTTCTTGTTTACTTTGTTGCTATAGCAAGCACCGATAAATTTTGTTGCCTGATCAACGACGTCAGATAGCAGTGCCTCTACGCAGCCTAACTGCGACAATGAGTTGGAAGCAGAAACTAGATTCTTCAAGACAGTTCCTTTGCCAATCCGAAAGTATGTTGGTACAGTGTCACAGCCGGATATTCCATGGGCTGCTGGTAAACCTGGTATGATATTTCTGTGTGCTTGTACAGCGATCTTGATGTTGATAAGTGATCTTTGCTGAACGGGTGAAATCATAAACATTGAGCAAGTAAGTTGTTCATTCAAATAATGATAAAGAAGCAGTACAAACACATCTGTGTCATCTGCAACAACTACAGTGGATCCAAATTCTGCCTTTGCACACATGATGGCTTGTTGTGTAATAATGTTATCTGCTTCTTCATGAGATGTTGCAATTACTTTCCTAGCAATTACAACCCCCATGTCGATCTCGGTTGGGACTTTGTCACTTCGTGTGATAACCAGCTTGTTCTTCATAGTATGGTGAGCATGGAACAACTCGTCGTTGATGATGTTGCTGCAAATAATAGACATCAACTGCTTCTTGTTAGCTGTAACCATGAGCACTGGTTTGGTGGAAAACGCAGACTGCGGACTGCTTAGGGTTCTCTAAACTTATAGCGAAATATTTGGCAGTTTGAGTTGCGGGAGTAATACTAAATGTCACACTTCTACGCATGCCCATCTCGACGATTATGAAATTGCATAGATAGCATGATACACACTGTATATAACGCTTAAAAAGCACAGCGCTATTATAGCTACAAGTTTATAAAAGCACAGAAGAAAGATTCATACGATCAGCTAGATGGCTCTAGTTTCATATTCGTCGCTCTACATTCATATTCGAATCTGGAGCCAGACAGGGGAATTTCGCAATAAAACCGCGATAACTTCGGAACGGTTTTAGCAATCGAAAAAATATTCAATGCCTTTCTTTATTAACATTCAATGAATAAAATAAAGCAATGTAGAGCTTCTTAGCTTGTCGGGTTTTTGCTGGAGGCCGAGCAGAACACACGTTGCTTTTTCGCACACACAACTAAAACATTCTATGCCATTGTGCATTAGCCTTAAATGTTCAAAATAAACGTGTCTAAAAATTTGTACCTTGTAAGCTTTTCTGCGCAGAACGAGCAAAAATGATTGTTTTAATATGGCGTCAAAATGCCGTCTGATGACCACAGACATGAAAATAGAAAATTAAAATCACTATATTTGCGAAGCCCTTGTGTGTATCGAAATATGCATCCATGCCATTCTACATCAGCATTACGACAGCTTACTAACTTTTCCGCCTAAGTCATTTTTTAAAAACGTGAAAACTCTTTCAAAAAGTTCGACTTTTTTTTAGTTTTTTTATTAAAAGCTCTTTACCATAAGGTGGTGTAAAAACAGTATGTTACAAATACAAAAGATTTTTGCAAAACTGTAGAAAATGCATAAATGTGACATAGGCAAAAATATTAAGATGAGATAGGCAATTTCATAACTTGCATAACATATTGCTTAGCAATTGTGATGTGGTAGTTTGTCATAAAAGTCGTGTGCCCATGATGGCATCACAGGCTTCATAGACTGAAGATCGTTGAACTTCCTAAAGGTGATAGGAAGACGTTCAGAGAAGTAACGGTTCCATTTTAAGGCTTTTTTTGGTTGGCTAATCCTTTGAGGCAACTCTTCCCAGAGTGAATTTGGTGAATGATCCAATTTGTAGTAAATCTTTCCAGAAGGCTGGAAATCAAGGGCCTTGAGGTTATAAACAGTAGGATCTCCTGTCTTCTTCCCCGGTCTTATGCTAGCCAGGTATGCTCCTTGTAGCTTTAAGACTTCATCATGACTTACTTGCTTGACAACATACGGTGACGGTCACATTCGGGCTGACTCCATCACAACAACATAATCATGCGGCACGAAAATATCACCAATGACTTTCTTTTCAATGCTAGCATGCATGCTATCCACTTCCATTTGGGTGTGACCAACTACCAAATACTTTTGCACAATCTCCACCCCTTTCTTTATGGCAAGATCAAGCAAGGCATTTGCAAGTGTGACATTTCGGTTTTGGTAGGTACAACCATCACTCCAAATGATGATCTCTTTGATCTCTGGGTGAGCTTCAATTAAATCGCTGAAGTGCTTGTATTGCAGGTAGGCAAAGATCTCACTACTAACATCACCATCCGTTTCATCCCAGACGTAGCAGTAGCCATCTCGGGTTTTTAAGTTAAAAAAACTCAAGTTGTGTACTTGAAGCTTTGTCTTGTAGTAGAGGGCACTTGCTTTTGTACTTGGGCACAAAAGCACCACTTGCACATCAACAGTCCAGACAGATGTTTTAGCATTTTCAGTTGTTTTGTCCTTTGCTTTTGCTGCTCTTGCTTCATCCTTTGCTTGGATATGAGCTTGGTAAGTTGCTTCATCTATATGGCCATGTTTAGCACTAATGCATGTATCACATTGGTCTTTTCGTGGAATGAACACAGAAAAGTTCATCTCATGAAAAGTATGGGTAAAGATCTTAATACACACAGATCTAAAGCCACCCTTTTCGGCACAATTCTTGTACTCATGATGAAGGTTTGCAATTGTTGTATCTGGTTCAAGAAATTTCTTATTCTTGTATGATGGTGTACTACGACAATAATGTGATGGTACAACTGGCAGGCCAGCAAGCCATTCAGTAAGCAATGTTTGATCTTGTTTCGAAATGGTACATGTCTTACCTAAATATGTAAATAATATTTTAATAATATTTGGTTGATATTTTTCAAACTTCTACTGCTACTATACCTGACTTTGGGCTGGTTAGATGTTTTGCTTTATTTCCACCATTCTGAAATTCTTGTAACCAAGACATCACAGTGCGTCCCGGAACACCAAATGCTGAGGCAAACATAGTTTTGCACACAGGTTTCTCAATTCCATTTGGTAGCTTTAGCTTATACTGGTAGGAGAAGCTTCTTCGAGAATTTGCATGGTCTTTCTTGGGTTGTTTCACAAATGTCTAGATGACATAATAATCATGTAGTTGTTGTGTTTTAAATGAAACAATAGTATTCAAAATAATGGTACCAGTATTGAAAATAGGATAAGAATAAACTATAATGTAAATTTATTAATAAGATTATCAACATTTCACTCTTTTAGTCTTGTAAAATTCCAAATAGGAAGAATATCATTTGTATTTGTTTGCTGTAACTCATGCAGTGTAATTGCTCAATGCAACAACAGCAACAGGTTCTTATTACAGAGATTAGTCAGCGAGGATTACCTTGGTGACCAATGTTGTAATATACAATCGTCTTTCCGACCATGTAGTCATTGACCAAAACTGCTTGAACATCCATTCCCGTTCCTCATCACTGATGGTATCGCACTCATGAAGAGATTACTTTTTACAGTACCCAGAAGTACAGCGAGGTCCAAGTTTCTTTCCCCCTTTGTTTGTCCCTTTTTATTTGTATAGGATACACCTCTTAAGCGTTTATTCATTGAGGCATTTTGTTTCCATTTTTCTGGCTGCGGATGCTTGCGCCTTTTCACTTGGTTAAAGCATCTTCGAGCTATATAATTATATTAAAAATTTATGGCTTAATTAAAGGAAATGTAACAAACTGCAAATACATTATAACTTCTGTGTCAATAAGATTAGATGACATGTAACAATTATAACATATATTTCTACCTCATTCTCATCTCCACTAAGTTCTGAATGTTGAGAATCAGCTAAATAATCATTTGTCTCCTTAAAATCTGGATCTGCATCATCATCATCTATACTATCTACACTGTCACTGTCTGAACTACCACAATTAATATTGTCATTGTCTGCAAATATAAGTCAAACATTTAATATACACTAATTTTTCTTTGAGTAAACCTATTTAAGTTAAATGTCTAAAAGTAATTTAGGAACTTACCGTTGTTATTTGTTGTTACAGCGGCCAAAACATCAAAAACAGAGAGCAAATTATCATCTGCCATATTGGAATAAAATTGCCTAAGTCACATTGTTGAGTTAGGCAAAAGTACTATTTTGGATATAACAGGCGTTTTCATTGGCCTAAATGACTAATGCTGCTGTCATGTGATGTATCACACTCTTACAATTCGACTTAGGCAAAAATATGAAAATCTGCAAAACATGACTTAGGCAGAAAAGTTAGTAAGCTGTCGATTAGGAGAATCCAATCGATTAAACCGAATCTTTTTTATTTGTTCGGTATAGTCTGTAGGCCGAGATAAAAATATGT
>JAODVM010331881.1:0-28031 GCA_025400095.1 Phenganax marumi
GACTGTATGACTGACTGACTGACTGACTGATGTGAATTTGCGCCACTCATCACAATACTGCAAAGTTTCGAAGAAACTTTGGACTAAAAAGGATACAAAAATCAGATGGGCGAACAAGACTACAAAGAGTGTTGAGTTTAAAGCGGGTGTAGGCTTCGGTGGTAAGGAGTTTTCATCGAGCACCACCCTTACCTACGAGTCCAACAAGACGAGGAGCCATGATGCACCAAACGGGTGCAAAGCGCCCGCTCTGCGCTCACCCTTTGTGTTGAAGTGAACGATGAGTTTTTAAATTTTTTATATAAAAATAAATGGACCAAACTAAACTGCAGACTTTGTTCAAACAAGAAGAACTATTGAGACTTGCTTCTGCAAAAGAGATCAAGTATTCTGTGGCTTACACTAAAAAAGCCTCTGAGAAAGTCTTAGAACAAATTTACTCTGATTATAAACGCAAACAAGGGGATTCCACGAATGAAATGCTTACAGATATGGTTATTGGAAAATTCGCAGAACTTATGCATCACTTAGAACTTATCGAGGACCCAGTGCAAATGGGTAGAGAGCTCTCGAATAACAAACTGTTTAAACAAGACATGAAATTTATTTTGGAGTATATCACACCGTATATTCCACTCATAGGAATTTTCTCAGGAGGACTCATCATAGGTAAGCATGCTGTGAGTAAGCAACACAAACAAAGTGAGCCAAAAAATGATAAAAATAAAGAATGTCAAGAACCAAAGCTGAACGAGGCAAACAAGAGTGAAAGCGACTAACAAAAACCAACTAAAGCGAGCGAAGCAACCCAAGAGAGTTAGGGATTCTATCAGAATTCTCGAAAAAGACTAAAATGCTCAAAGCACCATTAACAATCGAAAGCGAAAGAAGTGAGCTGGATACTCCATTTAATATGATCATCATCGGCATGAAGTGTTTTGGAAAAACTTATGATCTTTTAAAGCTTTTGGAGACCAGCTAAATAAATCATTTTGATTATATATTTTTAATATGTTCCACTTACAAGTATAATAAAACCTATCAAACTTGGTCATATGATAAAGATTAAAATTTCATTGTGGTGAATTGCGAGCAAGATGACGTGGAACAATTTTTAAGACAAATCGTAGATTTTGCAAAAGGAAGCAATAGTTTGATTATTTTAGATGATTGTGCGGCAAGTAGGTTTGTGAAAAGTAGAACTTCCGAACTCGTAAAATTAGCATTTTCAGCAAGACATTATGGACTCAGTACGATCGTGGTTACACAACAATTGACTTCGATTGCAAAACCTTATCGACAAAACATTTCCAAATTGGTTAGCTTTTACAACCCATCTAGAAAACATATGGATCTCATATTCGATCATTATCTTGGACACATTTCAAAAGCGGAGAAACATAACATCTGACAAAAATTGAAGACGAGCTAGTGATTTCATTGGTCAAAGCTGGTGATTTCGTTGAGACATCCTTATGAGCAATTTGTAAACTAAATGTGTAACTCTTTTCAAAGTTACACATTTAAACCTCCGCGCTCAGGGTCACCTTTGGCTCACTTTAGTAGTGAACACTTACGATGATTTTGTGTTTGAAATTTACTAGTCCATCGCTGATCACATAGATTTTACATCACACGTTGGCACTAGTCGCTTTCTGTTTAATTTCCAACAAGATTCCATTTTGAGTGTTGACTAATTTTTGTCCACCTCCAATGACATTTCTGTCAGACACACTTCGTAGATCTATCACCAACGCGAACTTGTTTTTGAAAAACTTTCAGATGTTCATGTAACAAGTTTGATCACATATTTTGAAGATTCGCTTTGCCTCCAGGAACAGATCTTCTTTTTGGATTCCTTGACTGTAAATTTTATTACCCACAACTTCAACGGTGACTTTTACACTTTTGATGTTTGAATAAACAAATTCTTCACTATCGGTGATTGTTTTGTTTCTAAATAACATGACTGCACCCGCCATACTTTTTCGAGCAAGATTCAAAGTTTCATTGATGAACGTGATAGACTTGTCCCATTCGACCGTTTTCATGAGTGTTACATGTTCAAAACTCAAACTTCGACCAAGTTTGTATCCAGACAAAGCTTCACCCAACAACGTTTCGTTTTCTATCATTTCGTATTCGTGTTCAATGTTTTTGAATGTATAACCTTCTACTTTTTGACCCATTTGTGCAACCATGATGTCTGTGGCTTTTGGTGAACTCACCCGAAATTGAAAATTATGTCCCATGGTGTAAGGACTATACAGTCTGTGGTCCCCAATGATTTTATTGAGTTTAATTTTTTGTTTTGTTCCATGAATGGTACTTATCCGTTTATCAGACTTTTTAGCATCGTCTCCTGTACTAGCGCTGTCGTCTGAACCTGAGATAAGTTTTTGGTATTTTCGTTAGCGATTCCAAACTCAATCATGTCGTCACAAACTTTTACGGGCAACCAGAGGTCTTTGTAGATTTCCAGATCGCTTTGACCGTTGTTATCATACACAGTTTCACCTCCAACTCTGATGCTTAATTTTTTGATGAGCAATCTTCCGAGGTTGTTCATGAACCAAGATTTGTCAGTTTTGTTTTTAAAGTCGAACTTCAAATGAAGACTATCGAGTACCAAGCAAGCGCTCTGGTATAGTCTCGGCACGTCGATGTAGATTCCTTCTTCAGGGTTGGCTTTGTTTGGACTGAACGTGATCAGATGTTTAGTTCTATTTCCTTTGATGTCTGACATTTTTAATTTTCTACAACCAGGTGTTAGACTAGTAGAATCTTTGGTGATGTTGTTCATTTATTATAAGGAAAAAATTTTTTCGTTTTTTCGTTTCTAGACTTACTTCGTTCGCATTCTTGTTTTATATATATCATAGACGAACAAAGTTAAGGCCAACGCGAGGATCCAAAGATCTTCAGCTAAAAAGCTCACACCTTTTGCTCCCCATTTCAAAATACTACTTAGTAGATTAAGTATGATGCTGGCTATGGGACCTAACTGTTTTGCTAAGTTTCCCAACACTTTTGCAAATCGACTCGTTGCTTGAGCTCGTTATCTAACAACAAATCTTGCTCTTGTTACCACAGTTGTGATAATTCCTGCGATTGCTATTGCAACACCGCTTAACGCCACCAAATTTTCTTTTGCCCATTTTTTAAACTTTTCGAGTCTATTGAGGTCATTGTTTTCGGTTTCGTTTTTTATGATTTCTTGTGTTTCTGGTTTCCCGGTTCTAATATTGCTTTCTAATCTTATTTTATCAGCGGACAATCTAGCGATTTTTTCGAAGGTATCATATATAGCTTCTTTTTCCGCGTCAGTTTCTCTTAGTTTTTGTAGTCTCCAGTCATCTAAGCTGTCATTACTTACGGTTTCCGGCTCTATGTTTTCTTCGATTCATGCTGAGATCGTTCCAAAATGTACACGATTTGCTTTTTCTGCGAGTTCTTTAAATTCGTTTACATACTCCTGAAGCTTTTTATTCTTCGAGTACTCGAAACGACCGTTTTCCATGTACTCAATGTGCTCGATCTACTTTTCCATGCACACGTTTTCCGAGCACTCAAAACGACCGTTTTCTGAATAAAATCATCGGTTGACTTATAAACTTACCACCTATTATTTTTCCTTTCACGCTTTTTCTTACTCTGAAGTTTTCTATTAATTCCTTGGAATTAACCCCATCTCTTTTAACAACGTTGTGTTCTAAAAAATTTATTTAAAATATGTTTTTATCATAGGTTTCTGATCTTTTCATATTAGCAATGTCTTTCTTAATAACGGGTATGTCGTCGTATGAGTCGTCCCGGTTGTAGTAGTGTTCATCGTCGTCGTTGTGCTCTATCAAAGAGGTTTCGATGCCTCTGTCTATATCATCATCATCGTTGATGTTATTATTTTCTAAGTCGTCCATCTCTATTCGCTCTTCTTCTTGTTTGTGATCAAGATCAAAATCTTCAAATTCACACTCCATTTATTATTAGTCTTTAATGTCGCTTTTGTTAACCCAAGAATTATGTTTGCTGTAGTAGCCCAACCATTTGACCAACGCCATTCTACCTCGAGTTTTGTGAAGTTTTTCAACTCTGTAAGCGTCGTCTTGTTTATCAATGGGTGGTAGGTCTTCATAGAAGTTACCTTGAATAGGTTCATTGCTGAAGGTGGTATCGCGTATTTCGTACGTGGTCTGATCACCTTGAAAACACTTGGTTGATTTCAAATATTTCTTCGGTGAAGTTGGCTTCGTATCCTTTTCTGAAAACGTTTTTATACTTGCTTACTCTAACTCTATCATTGATTTTATATTTAGGTAGTGGGTACTGTTCAGTCCAATGACCGTACAATGTTAAACATACTTGGTTTTCATTAGACTTATTAACTTGGGTTGATTTCACCAATACTGTACTGTGTTTCATATTACTATAATTATTTACGAGTTTGTTTAGGATGTCTACCCATTTTTGAGTTCCTTTCAAATAGAAATATTTCCACATGATTGTTTTTAAAGTTCCGTTAAATCCTTCGATGACAGCTGCTGTAGAGAAGTATTTAACACCATGGTTATCCAACAGACTTTTCACACCCACGTTGTAGAATTCTTTTCCTTCATCGAATTGAATGACGTTTTGGATAATTTCCAAACCTAGACTTAAATTGCTCCAAACGTTTTTCTACAGCTTTGGTCCTGTTTTGGGGTGTCTTTTTCACGTACGGGTATTGCAAACGCGTACCTTGATAATATTTTTACAGCTGTTAAGATCCAATTGTAGCCTTCGTTTTTATAACTAAACTTAGACATATTGACGAGATCTAACTGTATCTGATCGGCGAGATCGTTTGCCTAAGTTTTTAATGTTTTATGTTTTTTTATGATGCGTTTATATCTCGTGTAAGTGTCTTGAGTTTTTAACCATGCTTTGGTTTGTTTTCTGGTGATCAGCATTCCATCCTCATTTGCTTTTTGATAAAGTTTCTCTGCCGATTGATAACCTGTTTTAGGATCGTAGTATAAGTTTCTAAGTTCTTGTTCTTTTGTGAATGCTCTAAGTTGTCTAGCAGCTCACTTTGTTCGCTCTTCATTTATTGTATATAAATTTCTAACAATACGGACCTGATTGCAACATCTTCAATGTTTGTACTTACATCAAAACTTAATTTGTTATAGATTCCATTTATGAATTTGGACCAAGGATTCAATGTCTTTATATCGCATTACAGATCCATTTAAGTTTTGTGTCGTCGTAATTGGTAAACTAATGATGGTGGAGCTTAGTTTTCCATTCATATCAAAACTAGAAGACTTACAGACCACATCACAACCCACCGTGACATAACGCAGTCCTAAATTTATATCAAATTCATTTTCAGACTCCACCCATATGTTCTTCTTTATGGATTTCGTTTTTGTAAATCCTAACAAAAGTCCAAATTTCATTAAGTTTAGATCATATTGTTGACAATAAATTTTGATGTTATTTTCATAAGGAACGTTTTCTAGCTTAATACCATGTTTTGACAATTCCGTAACCAAGTCAATAAAACTTAAGTAACCTGTTGGTATATGAAACTTGTCTACAACTCTGTTGTTTTCTATTTTGTGGATGAAGTTGTTATGTTGCACAATCACGTTTTTGTAATCCCAAAAATCGTAGCCGTTTTAACAAACAAATGTGAACCAGGTTCTACTATAATGTTTCTATCGAGGTTGATCTCCTTATGGTTTGAACCTAGAAATACTGTTAGTTTGGTTATTTTAGACGGTTCGTTTATCATTTATTTAAAAAGATTTTCCTTTAAATAAATGGAAGTTGGAACCAATAGATTATATTCTCAACTAAATGATCAATATAAAAAAATATTATGGAAAAAACTATGATAAGGCTATGAAGCTCATCAAGTCTTTGGATCGTGAAGCTGCAATACAAAGGTTTTTAAAAAAGTACCCGAATGCAAATATAGATAAATTCGATTTAGAGGCTAGCGTTTCTAAGACACTTAAACTAATCGATCATGTTTACTTTAAAGTTAGTAAAAATATAGATATGAAATAGGAACTTAAGCTTTTAAGATGAACGTCCAACGGCATAAAGCTCTAGGGGTGTCAGACGAATCAAGTGTAGCGAGTGTGAAGCACTTTTTCTGGACACCTCAAATTTGGAATCATTTTGGAACTCCTAAAGAAATAGTCTTAGAAAACAACTCTAAAATAAGTTTTACGAGCTTTGCTGTCCACATAAATGATCATAACTATTCTACATGTAGCCTAAGTCCTTTCGACAAGAGAAAAATTTCTGATGTGGGACCGAGTTTTAATTATCTCGAGGATCCTTATTGTGCTAGTTTATTAGCTGCCAGCGTGTTGAGTTATAAAACTGGTGTGAGCACAGAACATTTTACACGAAGCCAACCCAAAGTTATTTCTAGTATAGCTAGATACTATTTTTGTTATCATATGATGAGATTTCTACGTACCCCAGAAAAACTCACCAAGTACGTCAACCGTAGAATGAAAAACCTCATGAGATGAAGAATGGGCCCTTTAGGAGAAAACCACAGAAGTCATTATAAGATGTTGAACAACAATCCAGATGATTGGAAAGCGTTTATTAGAAAGTCCAGTGATGGACTCACTACTTTAGGTCAGAAATTGTTTCAACAAGCTGTAGAAAGTTATGTTTACTCCATGCTGGGGGCTCAAGCCAACACAAGATCCCAGCTAGCACACAACGTTATCCCAACATTGTCTAAATGTTGAATTTAGGTTAAGTCATGACTTAACTTTAATACCACGTTCCCACCACATCGTTTTTCTTACGCTATATTGGAACACGTTGAACCAACGTTGGTTCAACATTGGGATTAACGTTCCATGAGGTGAAGATATTTAACGTTGTAGCTACGTTGTATTCTGACATTGCAGCAACATTAGTTAAACGCTGAGATTGACGTTAAATAAAGGTGATGTGTTGACATTGTAGCAACGTTGGTTAAATGTTGGGATTAACGTTGCATAAGTGTTGATATTTTGTGTTGTGGCAATGTTGTATGCTGACATTGTGTCAATGTTGGCTGAACTTTGGATTGTAATGTTGGTCGAAGCCATTCTGATTTTTGCTCTAAAGTTGAAATTCAACCTTGTCTACCGTACACATATGGTTGTGACGTGAAGACAACGCTTCTCAGGAACCATTGAAATGTTGTTAAGAACAACAAAATAGATGAAGTTCGTTGACAACAAATGCTTGTATATATGACATATGCAACAATTGCGCGTTCTACGGGTGACCACCAATTATAAGAAGAGATTATAATGCTTGCAAATATGTTTGGCATTACTAATTGTTTATACTTAAACAACAGACATTGAAATTGACCAAATATTTCAAAATAATTATACTTTTTCGACTGTATGCCTATGTTGAACATGTCATTGATTATAGTTGGTTCTAATGGTTCTAAGTACGAGTTGCCCAAAAATTCCCAGGCTCAGACACGAGGTTGCACCATCTCAGTATTACTTCTGTCTGCGTCGAACTTGTGTCAAAGAATCATGGTTGTTTAACAAGAAAACCTATACATTGTTTGAATATTTCTTCTCTGAGAAACTGCTTGTCAACGTTTTCAACGTAAGTAGATATTGTTTCAGTCTTCTTAATACGTATAATAGATTATATATAATAGATTATAATAATATATTAGATAATATAATATATTAGAATAATATAATAGATTATAATAATATAAATAATAGATTATAAGAGATCAAAGGCATTGATCAAAATGAGCATGTGTGCAGTGTGTTTTAGTCTGAGGCGTTGTAGATTTGTTTTATTCTATAACCATATTTTACACCACATGCGTTGTGTTCACATTATAAATCATTCATCTCTTGCAGGACCGTATGAATGAATTAGCAAATGATACTCAACTAAAACTGCCGTAGCTGGATATTTAAACGCTAAGTATGTTGCAAATAGATCCAGTAGTTTCAATATTGGTTCCAAATAAATAAAAGATTATTGAGATGCACTTTGAATATTATATACATTTTGTTGCACAGGGTAGCGTGCGAATACAGTCTTCATCTTATTGGCTGAAATATGGACAACAAAATGATAGGACAGCCGATAACACAAGTTTGCATTCTTCGCTGGAAAATGACGAACGCTGCTGACATTTTCGAAGATCACGAGAAAGCACCGCTACAACGTTAATCCAATGTTATCTGAACATTACTTGAACATTGTCTGAACATTGTCTGAACATTGTGATGACGTCGAGTCCTAATGTTATTCTTAACCTTGCCACCACGTTCCTACAAGTTCAAAAAAAAACGTTGACACAACGTCAAAACTAACGTTGTCTCAATGTTCGATGAATGTTTATACAACGTTTATACAACGTTTATACAACGTGCTTGTGCTAGCTGGGATGGCCTATCGTCAACGCAGGAGCAAAAAGTTCTCAAACCCATGATATGTTTTATAAACTAGTTCAAGACATGATCGTTCAAGACGACCTGGTCGTGGCTATTTCCAACATGAGACAAGCTATCAGCGACACAAACGTCGTACTCTACATGGTTATCAGTCCTGGTGTTATACTAGTTCCGAGCGATATGATTACCTTGGAGAAGCCCATTGATGGCTTTAACAACGTGATCACCGTGGCAACGGCTGACATTAAATTTGGAAAAAACGATAATATAAATTATACAAAACCGAGACCAAAAACTCCAACTACACCAACCTTAAACGAGACCCCAACCAAAACCAAACCAAAAATTGTTGAGACCGAAACCGAGTGAAGTGAGCCAAAAGTTCAAGAAAAACCAACAACTAAATCGACTTCAAATTATAATATAGAAATTGCAGGTATGATGTTTATGGTCGGAATTATAATCGCAAAATATTTGTTATGAGACCTTTAAATAAATGGCAATGTATCATGAATTTGAAAAACCTAAAGATGAAACAAAAACAAGTCAAAATTTAAACAAAGAAATCACGAGAACTTATATGTTTAACTTTTCCTATAAAAGTCCATCTAATAGTTGGCGGGTGCCGTCTCCAGCACCTTTAAATTCTGGTTTTCCAGCTGATGTGGTTTATCTACCAAAGTATAACAATAAAACAAAAATAACATTATTAAGACACACGTTTGAAGATGACGATCATATTAACAGTCTTGTTCTAAAATATGGAATCGTTGTACTGATGAAAGATGGTATTACTTTTGATTCAGATCTAAAGTAAGTTAATCTTACTAATAAAGTTATAAAATTTGATGGTTATCAAAATGCTCCACTCAACATTCAATTTTATCTTAAAAATCATACGTTGGATATCGATCAAACACTCATGTTTCATATTCGATTTAAGCAAGTTTCTTCTGAAAACCTCAGCAACAAATCTAACTTAAATATTGTCATCGAAACAATGGGAACAGTGGAAACATAATACTAAACTATCCAAAAACCTTTGGCTTCTAACTTAGAATTTGTTTAAGATATCTGGTGAGTTATCGGGTAAGTTATCTGGTAAGTTATCTGGTAAGTTATCTGGTAAGTTATCTGGTAAGTTATCTGGAGTTTACTTAAAATTTACTTATAAATAAATGGAGAAAAAGTCGCAAGTAGAAAACAAGACTATTACAATGCAAAAGCCAGTAGAACAAATAAAGGATCCTCAAAGAGTAGAAGCTGATAAATGACTTGCAGCAATATCAAAACAAGCAAAAGAAGCAAAGAAAAAACGACTTCTCAAAGAAAACAACAGTTCCAACGAAATGAACAAACTGAGTTGGGGTTGCTTGTCGATTTTTGTCGTAGGTGTACTTGAACTCACCACAGCTTCTTATATGTGGCAACCGTTTTTAAAGGCTCATGAAAAACCCACAAACAAAGAAACAAAGATTGAAAAAATTGAAGAATCAGAAGTTAATAAGTTAGAATATAATAAGTTAGACAGGCGCAATGTGGGAGCTACACTCCCCACGTTCGACTAAGCGAGCGAAGCAAACACAAACAAAGTGAGTCGAAAAAAAAAGTTGAAATATACATTACATATATTTCAAGTCAAAAAACTCGCAAAGCTTTTCCAAGTAATGCTCCTCCAGCAATTCCTAAAACAAACAAGACGATGTGTTGATATTCTTGCATTTTTTACACGGTATGTAACAGTCTTCTGGTCAAAGTTCTGGGGTCCATTTGAGTCTTCGTTTGTTAATTTGATCCAATGCTTTGCTTGTCGTGTTAATGTCTTTATTTGCATTGACGAGTTCTGGTCTCAATCAAGTGAGCTTGTCTTTTCATGTGACTTTGCGCTCGTACCATTTATATTAGTCAGCGGGGAGTTTTTCCACGGTGAGCTTGTGTCGGTTCATTTCTGCTTTGTATTCAGAGTGGATAAGTTTACTAAACAAAACTCCTGCACGAGCAAATCTCATTAAATAATCCACATGCTACCATAGAAGCCATTTATTTATCAATTTTTTCTGGAATTATTTTCTTATCCTCCAACTATTTCACGAGTATGGATCCGAGCATCACAGCTCTAGCTAGCTTTAATGTTCCTTGCTCAACATACACACACTAACAGCAGACAACATAAGCACCCCTGCATTGTAGATTTGGTTAATATAGTTTTTTTGTTCGCTGCTCATTTATTATATGTCGGAAAAAAATTTTTTTTAGGCTCACTTCGTTCGCGTTCACTTCACTCATGTTTTGTAGTGACCATAAGACAATGTGTCTATTCCATTGGGTAGTATGATTCGTTTATCATCGTTAGGGCTCAGAGCTATTTTCTCAACCATCTTCGAGTAAACCACATGCTTTCTATTTCGTATGATGTTCATCTTTTTAGTTTGTAAAGCTTTTGTGGATAAACAGTTTTTATAATCTTCTAACTTCAATGTTTTATCCTTGACAGATTTCTTTAGACCATTACACTTATGTTCTTCTTTACTCACTCTGTTTGTTTTCCCTTTCTTGTAACTATACAACTGACTTTATAGTACGACAAACTCCACGATTTGGGTTCCTCCACATTCATCCTTAAACATTCCTGGAACTTTCTTATTTTAACCTTTTGTGATATGTGGAATATAGGTGATGATCTCACTCGTGTCAAACAGTTTTTCTAGATCTGGTGATACATCTTTATAGAAATCCTCTGTTTCTACTTTGTAACATAGTGAGTCGGTGTCGGTGAACATTAGTTTTGCTCGTTCTCCGTATTTAGGTGTTATGTAATTATAATGGAGATCGTACATTAACGACTTTGAAATATCTAGAATACTCATCCCCACATAGATTGGTTTGTTGGGAATTACTTTTGTTTTGTACATGTGAACTGCTACTAAGTTTTCACTAAATATCGTATGTGATTTGAGGTTTGATTTCTTAACTAATTTTTCAACTCGTGTTGGTGTGGTCACGAGTTGAATGTCCACTCGATTTTGAAGGTTCTCCATCGTTTTTCCAAACACCGCGTTGTTCATCAATTTGAAGAAATCTTTTTCAAATTTGTTTTTAGATTTCGTTGTAAGACTCATGTAATTCTACCTAGGACTTTAACCAATCGGATCCTTTGAACCTTATACCCATATGAATTTTTGTTAACACGAGTCCTTTTTCTAAATACTTTTTAAGAATCTCATGATGTATGACGTATTTTTGCTTCGCATTTAAAGTTGGTATTAGTTTCTCAACATTGTACTCATTGATTGTTCTAATTTTCTCTGGCGCTAAAGGGTATTCATTGTGGAGGTCATGTAGGTGTTCTGGATAGTCTAGGTCTTTTCTAGAATACATGGTATGTTGACCCAGTTGTTTAGTTCTTCTGGTGTCATCCACTCATACCTGTATGTAGGTAACTTCTGAATCATCACCAATCTGTACAAATTGTTTGCGTCTAAGTATGGAATGAACGTGGATGGTTTTTTAGGATCATAGTCGTCTAAGTATTTGCTATTAGCTTTTGCATATCTTTTTGTAATCATAGAAACTCCTCCACACATTCCATTTTCTATCATTAAATACATATCTCCTTTACACAACAGTTCTAGCTCCACATTAGTTAATTTTAGAGCAGCATCCCAAGCTAAACCTAGTGAAGCATACTACCACGCAGGATCTAAATTGTAGTTTTTCATACAGATGTTTCGAAATTGCTCAAACTCATCCCTCAATAATAAGACGTCTGTTTTTAAGAAGAGATCGTGGTAGTCCCTCATCATTTTCATATTAAATGTACTCCAAACATTTTGTGCATGTGCATAGTCGTCATCGGTGAGTGATATGTTCATCGTTTAACTAAGAGTAAAACTCCTGTTTTGGTAGTAGACATGTTTTGGAGAGTTTGTCGAGGTTGTCTACATTGTCATGAGGATAAACACCTTTTCTCGAAAGTAGATTCACATGGTTTGGGAAATATTTTTTAAAAGAATGAAAATCTGTGAGCTCCAAATTTTTCACAAGACTCCCAAGACTAGAACTCATAAACTTGTACGAATCTATAAATCTCAATTGTCTTTTAACTTGTCTCACAGGGCCTCCTTTATCTACAAACTCGTCTACGGTAATTGATTTTGTGAAACTGATATATTTTTCCTCATTTTTAGGAATACAATCGATTGCCCCTGGGGTATTAGCTAAAGCTTTAATGAATAAATGTGAATCATAACCTTCTAAATTGTGAATTACCACCGGTAAAAATTTTGGTGCTTTCATTAGAAGATTACATTCACTGTGTGCCGCACCTCTGTATCTCTCCATAAAGTGGCAATGATCTCCTACTTTCTCTTCTTTTAATATTTCTCTACAAACATAACAGTGTTTAGCTGAATTAAAGTTTTTCTCATCTTCTTTTGTAAAAATCATTTTCATTAGTAACTTAAACTTTTCATAAATCTCACAAGTTTCTTCCTCCAACTTTTCAACAAACACCTGAGTGATGTCTTCACTCCCAGCACTCATGGTATAATGAACTAATTTTGGTCCGTAAACCGAGTCGTCAAAACACTTTATGTAATAACAAAATCTACTGGGTTTGTGTTTTTGATATTGCATAGTACCTTTACCTAAATGTTTGTTTACTGGCTTAGTGAAACACTCAAAATCCGCTTTGATCGTAAACGGCACTTGCGTCATATGTTGAAAGTTTGTAAATCAAGCAAATGAACCTTCTATTGGTTGCACCGCCTTGCATGGAATGTGGAGTTCACAATATTCTGTTTGTTCTAGTAATAGGTCTTCTCCTCTAAAGTATTGTAGACAATAGTCACATACATGAATATTTCTACATTTCTTAGTTAAATGATTGTGTGCCAATCGACCTAGATTATTGATTACTATATAGTGCTTGTCTTCTAAAAGTAATAATCAGATGTCTGGGTGATCATGAACATGACTCATCGGAAACACTCTGCCTTGCTCGTCATAACCACATAAGTTTATTTTTAAATTGTTTCTCTTATCACACTTTTGGATGTCTTCTATCGCAGTAGGAAATGTTAATTTAGTCCAGTCGAATGTTTCTGCAGATTTTCTTAGTTTTTGGTTAATCTCGGCATGATTCTTGCTGCCAGGTTTTGCAAACAATGCTACAGAAACAGCCCATTTAAGACATTGTTGATCCAAATTATCTGGATTTATAGTCGCTTTCTTATTAGTTATTCATTTCAGAATCTCATGATAAGATGATCCTTTTATCGGTTTATACTTTGCCATGTGGATGTTCAATTTGATTTTACGATCGAATTGCCACACAGAACCTTTTTTCTGTTTCTCTATGAAGCTATCTAGTACTTTAGCAATCATCTTCTCGTAGATTTGCTCGACATTTGATCGTGGTAATATTCTTTTATATGATGAATGAAAGTGGTCTTTGTCTTCTATTATTTCATAAGTAGCAGGATCCCTTTTCACCATAAGACATGTTAATACTAGTTCAACTTTACTATCTTTTAATGCTATTAGATGTGTTATAACAGTGTTTTTAACTCTTTCTCTCAGCCATGATTCTGGATAATAACCAGGTTCACCTTTAATCGTGTAAGAGTGAAGACGTCCTTGTAGAGCTTGTTGTTGTTTTACTACTTCTGGTTTGCGGTTAAACATTTTCATCACTTGGTTCTTCATGTTGTTGTACCTATCAGAAACTTAAGTTTTCATATCCCCTGGAATGTGGTCGACTAACCAGTTATACCACTCATTTAATTTCCTTCTCACAAACGTTCTCGGTTTTTGTATTGGTCTCAGCTTGGGTTTTATATATTTAGTCGATCTCAATGATTCCACTTTTATATCCTTCAATGGGACATCTAAAATGTTTGAAGGTGGTGGTGGTGGTGGTGGTCACGTCGGTCTCGGTGGTTTAGGTTTTATATATTTTGTTGGTTTCAAAGGTTCTACAATTATATCTCTTAAATGCTCATTGAAGATATAATGTTTTAGTTTCAACTTTGATTTTATTCTTTTTAATACAGCTTTCTTTTTACTTTGTCTATGTCTTAGTTTCAACTATGATTTTATTCTATTCAACGCAGCTTCTCTTTAGTCTTGTCTTTGATTCGGTGTTGCCTGTTTTGTAGGTATAGATAGTCTCGTTCCCTCTTTCTTTCCATATCTATACAAATTGTCCACATACCTTGTTATATTTTTATTTATATAATCTTGAATCGTCTTTGCAGTGTACTTTCCACACTTAATTTCATTTAACTCATTTTCAAAGTCGTTTAAATGTTTGTTAAAGTGTTTCAGTGTCTTTTTCATTTTCTCATTTAAACCTCTCAATGCGTCAAACATTTTTGCTTGCAAGTGTTTTGGAATCCCATCTAAATCGCTATTTTTTGTTTCTCCTTTATTTATAAAAAAAGGTTCGCTTTTGTTCGCTTTTGTTTGTTTGTTTTTTTGCAAGATGCCGAAGATAAGCAAAACGGAAATTCTGGTAGGAAAGATAACACATGCGGGAAACCAAGCGGCTGGGATGCAAAGATGTGAAGAGTTATATGTTGTGCAGAATTCACCACAGCCTAACAGCTGACATTGACAACTACGTGTGAAAGTTCTTCGTGAAAGTTCTTCGTGAAAAAGTTCCACGAAGCCCAGCAATAGAAAGACTTTTTGGTTTACACTTTCTAAATAAGGTATGCGTACGTATAGTTTCTTTTTCTTAATTATCACATTACAGGTGGCTTGCGTCGGCCGGTGTTGGGTCAGTTTACCGTTTTGTTATATAGACTGGAAATGTACTTCGCCTTACCAACCATTTTGATTTTTGGCCATTCTTTTGTGCGTCGTCTGAAGACAGACTTAGAAGCGCACTTTGACTCGTGGGCCGCCAAGCATTTTGGCCTTGAAGGGACTGCGATCGTTCACATGCATGGTGTGGGTGGTCAAACAGTCAAAAAGCTAAAACAGCATGATCTCCATATTTTTAACCGGGTAAACCCGGACATTGTTATTCTGGACATTGGAACGAATGAATTGTCAAAAACTGACCCAACGCTTGTCGGCTCTGCAATTGAGGAGTTTGTGAAATTGCTTTTGACACAGTGTAATGTGAAAGTGGTTGAACTTTGTCACGTGACTACCCGTGGGGGTGGATATCTTACCGGCAATTTAACTCCAAGGCAGCGTTATTAAACCAGTATACTCGTGTTGTGCTTGAACCTGTTGTTAATGCGTTTTGCTGGACGCATGGCGGTTTTTCAAATCCTTCTGTGCCCGTGTTACTGCCTGACGGGGTCCATTTTAACAAATTGGGACAGTATAAATTGTATCGTAGCTATCGCGGTGCTATCCTGCATGCACTGCGCCAATTGCATGCACTCTAACATTTTAAGAATCACTAGAACATGGTCGTGAACCAGCGCTGTATCTTGCTATTATACTGTTAAATATAATAGATGGCCTGTTTGATTTACGAATTATGTGGCGTTACTTTGCCACTGTTAGTGGAATTTTTGCAACTGTTTCTCTTTTGTCCCACCGTGTGGGTTTGTTGTTCCAATGCGCGCGCAAGTTGCGTTCCTTAGAATACTTTAGGTTCCCACTCACGTTGTTGTTTTAGTTTCTTTCAGTTTTAGTTTATAATGCCATCAAAACGAGCCTCGAACAAACGCCGCACTGCTACCAATGACAACTTCTATGAGGCTACACCATGAAGGCGCAGTCGTCGGGACACTACCGCGAATAATACGAGGGCCACCGACGCCGCAGCTGCTGCCACGGTTGTCCCTAGTGTAAACCCAGAGGTTGTTCGTCACTTGGCACCTGATCTGCTCCAGTCCATTGTGACGACTGTCACAGCCGAGGTAACGAAGTAATTTTCTCATCATTTGGCTACTAATCCTGTCGTTACTGAGACTCCAGTTTCTGCGGTGGCTAGTCAATCGTCTGACAATTCTCTTCCACTGGCATCTAATCCTGCTCAAGTTACCAACAGTCTTGTGGCGAGTGCAGTTACTGGGACGCATTCTATAAATACAGGTGAGCCACCGCTACTGCCAACAGCATTTAATGTAAGCTCTACTCACCTAGTGCGCCTTTTCTTTCCTCGAGTCTACCAATTGGCTCACGAATTCCGATAAAAGTAAAAAATAAGATTTGGAACGAGGAGTTTATTGACTTTGGCAATTTAATTTCGGGCAATCTGCATCAGGGCAAATATACCATTTCCTTGCAACCATCACAGGGAGGGGGGCAGCCTCTTTTTTCCGTAGAGCCCATGACAAAACCTAAGAAAATTGCATCACTGGATGTATGGTTACAAGCTTTTCATATTTTTGTGGAAATCTATACGGAAAAATACACGACTGAGGCACCCGCACTTATGAAGTATGGACAAACCATACAAGAATTGGCATCTCGCGGTCAGAATTGGCGTTTCTATGACAAAAATTTTCATTTTTGGCGGCAGTCACATCGCAGTGCTGTCCCCTGGGGCTCATCCACGGGGAATTGTGGCTTCGTTCACAAAATCCTGCTGTTCCTTCGCAGGGTTCTCGTTACCGTACACCGCATTTCAATTCTAGTGAACAGCGGCCACCCACTATTCCCAGTGGATTTTGCTTCCCTTATCATAAGGGACAGGACTGTAACGGCTGTGATTTTAGTCATGCTAGCCCAAAATGCAAAGGAGCTCACAGAGCTTTAAATTGCCGTCAGGTTTCAAAAAATTTTCGTTTCCCAAAGTCAAATGCCAAGCCTGAACGAAGTGCGCAATCCAGATCTTCCGACTCCGGTCAAAATGCGACCACTCGCTAATCTGTTGACAGGTTATTCTCCGGAACTTCGCAATATTTTGATACAAGGTTTTACTAATGGTTTCTCTTTACATTTTGAAGGCATTTTGCACGCAGTTGAAGGGCGTAATTTATCATCTGCCTTTCAACTCCCACACGCAGTCGATAATAAATTAGCCAAGGAATTGGCTGCCAGCAGATTAGCGGGTCCATTTGCATTCGCACCATTTCCGTCATTTAAAATTTCTCCATTGGGTTTGGTGCCAAAGAAAATTCCCGGGGAATTCCGTCTTATCCATCACTTGTCATCACCTACAGGTCTGCCTATTAACGACGGAATTCCTAGTGAATATACTAGCGTAAATTATGCCACCGTTTCTGATGCTATTCGTTTAATCAAATGCACCGGAACTGGTTGTTATTTGGCAAAAACAGACATTAAAAATGCTTTTCGTATTATGCCTATCAGGCCTTCCGATTATCACCTACTGGGGATGAAATGGCGGGGAATGTATTATTTTGACCGTTGTATGCCTATGGGATGCGCTAGTTCTTGTAAAACCTTCAAACTTTTTAGTACGGCCATCGAGTGGATTGCCCAGAAAAAATTCTCAATTTATAAGCTCCTCCATTTGTTAGACGATTTCCTTTTCATTGCGCCCACACAAGCACGGTGTCAGGATGAATTTGGATCGATTTCTAGAGTTATGTCAACTTATTGGTGTTCCAATTGCGCCAGAAAAAACATGCGGCCCAGCAACTACACTAACATTTGCGGGCATCGAGTTGGATTCAGTCAAATTCCAAACGCGGCTCTCAAGTGACAAAATCTCCAAATGTGTAGATGCGATTTCTCATTTTCTGTACAGAAAAAAGTTACCCTTAAAGAATTACAGTCGCTTTTAGGCCTTCTGAAGTTTGCTTGCACGGTTGTTTTACCCGGTCGGGCCTTTTTACGCCGACTCACAGATTTAACAATGGGCATAAAATGCCCAACCCATTTTGTTTGTCTGAAACAGGCGGTTAAGGACGATTTGCGAGTTTGGCTGACGTTCCTGTCTGAATATAACGGCATTTCCTTTTTTATTGATGAAATCTGGCAAACTTCTACCAAGCTGAACTTATTCACTGACGCTTCAGGTGCAATAGGTTTCGGTGCTATTTTTCAGTCCAAGTGGTGTTACGGGTCATGGCCTAAAACATGGCTGCACCGCAATATCGCCTTGTTGGAGTTCTATCCAATCGTCCTGAGTCTGTGCTTCTGGGGTCACCAGATGCAAAATCAGTCGATTCTCTTCTTTACTGATAACGAGGCGCTGGTGCATGTTATCAATAAGCAGTCCTGCCGCGATCAGACCTTAATGTTTTTTGTTCGGAAATTGGTCCTAGCATGTTTGCGCTACAACATCTTATTTCATGCCAAACATATTCCCGGCACTTATAATCAGCTTGCAGACCACTTATCTCGCTTGCAGGTGAACAAATTCAAGCTTCTGGCGCCAATCAGCATGAATCCATTACCTACACCAATTCCCGCGCACTTTGCTACCTCAAAATTGGCCGATATAGTCACTTTTCTTATGCAGTCAAGTTTGCAGAAATCGTCAGTGCCTACTTATAAACGAGCTTGGAAATTGTTCACTGAATTTCATATCCTCATCCTTCAAACGGCAAGCTACAAATTACCTATCTTGCCTGCTACTTTGGCACTTTTTATCGCCTTTTTGTTTGAGCGCGGCTATGCCTCGTCCACAGTGAATACCTACATACCGGCTATAGGTTATTCACATCGGCTCCTTGAGGTCCAAGACCCAACTAAGGTTTTCTATATCATCCAAATGTTGAAAGGTTATAGCTAACAAAGTAAACGATTAGACAGCAGGTTGCCTATAACTTTACCGATTCCTGACCGACTGCTTCAGGTGGCCTCGCTTACATCTGGGTCTCATTACCAGATTTGTCAGTTCCAAGCAATGTGTTCATTAGCATTCTTCGCATTCCTACGGATAGGTGAAATTACAACAAACGGTAAAAACGGTAATTCTCCCTTACAACATGATCAGATTGGAAAAATTTATGATTCACAACACCAGGTAGTTGGTTTCAAAGTCGTGTTCAAAAATTTCAAACATAATTACAACAACAGGCCCTTTAATCTGTCAATAACAAGGCAAGCTGTTGTGTGTCCAGTTTCTGCCTTGATGGCTTATCTATCATTGCGGGGAGACAAAAGTGGTCCGCTCTTTATCACGATTGCGGGTTTACCAGTGACGCGTCATAATTTTTTGGCTCGTTTATTTGCAGCTATTCGTTTCTGTGGTTTAGACCATACGCGTTACAAATCCCATAGTTTTCGTATCGGTGCGGCTTCGCATGCAGCTGAATCAGGTCTATCCGATGCACAGATTCGTGCCATAGGTCGCTGGAACTCAAACGCATTTCATAAATACATTCGACTCCAGTCCCTATCTGCGTAGCTATGCCACGTTTTTTAGGCCGGCTTTGGCCTGCGATCATTGCACCAGCGCTCCGTTTGCATTATTTTCGCTTATTCTATCTCTAGCTAATTTTACTTGTGCATGGGTGATGATGGACCAGCAGTTAGCACAGGCGGCCGTCTGTTTCATTTCAAGATATATTAATTTACTCTTGATACACGTCAGTCGGTAGGGGCAACTGTATTTTCGTTCCGCGCGTTCTTCATTGTTCTTACACCGGTGAATAACTAGCACGGGTGGTTATTGCACTTTGTAGAGTCTTGATACCTTGTTATTACATATTATTAACACATTGAGCTAAACTGGGATTGTTAGCATGGGCGACAATCCTAGATTATTGTTTGTGTGTATTATGATTTCATTCACCGATCAGTAACTAGCATGGACGGATATTGCGCTTTACACAGTCACGATACCTGCTAGTACTTATTATCCACACATAGAGCTAAATTATAGGTTTGTTAGCACGGGCGACAATCCTAGATTCTTGTTGGTGCATATGTTGGCAATGGCAATACTTTGGTGGCTCTGTGCCATTCCGTTTCCTGGGGTGGGGCTGCATCTCTGATGCTTTGGCGTATGTTGCCCTCACCTTCACTGGCCATAGAACAATTTTAGTGTACATAAATGAACATTTTGATTCATCTTAGTTATCAACTATTAGTTTGCAAATGTTATGTTATTGATTTCAATTAAACGGCTGGAGGAGCATAACCCTAGCCAAAATTTTTCCAACAATTTGTGGTTAAATGCTTAATTGTCTTACATTAAGTGGCATGGCCAGTGAACAGAGCTCAGGAAACGCAATGCTCACAATGCATACAATAACCTATTTGCGAGAGATTTGAGTTAATTGCTGAGTCCGTCATAGCGAAGGCATAAATGATACTCAAGTTGATCCGTTCTCGTAAGGTGTTGTTCTGCATCTCCTTCCCCTCCAAGATTACATGACTTTTTGTTATATAGTTCTTTGTAATATGACTCTCTACTTGTTGTTTCTTTATTATATATTTTTTTATATGTTTCTTCTTCCATAAATGCTTTTTATTATATAGTTTTTTTTCCATAAATGCTTTTCTATTATATAGTTTTTCTTCCATAAATGCTTTTTTTGTTATATAGTTTTTCTTCCATAAATGCTTTTTTTTAGTTATAAGTATTAGTATATATTAGTATTAGTATATATTAGTATTAGTATTAAATTGCATTGCTTCTTTATTTTACGTTTTCTTGTACATAAATGGTTTCTTGTATAGTAGATGTTCAAACACCTCTCATAAGCGCCGGGTGAGCGCTTTGATTGACAGCTTATATGCATAAAAGTGGGCGGGGCTTCAATCGCCACCTGCTGTGAACTCATTAATTATTCATGAGAAAAATGGTGCTAAAGTATATTTTACTATTAGTTAAATCAACAGCCTTTAATTATTCATAAGCTAAATACCTCTAATTAGTGCCTCTAGGCGCTGGGGGCGTTTAATAGAGTATAATTTAGTGTATTTTACGATTGTGAGTTTGAATATCTCTAATAAGCACCATGGGCACCCATCAAACTAAAAAAATGCTGAGTCAGCAAAGAGTGACAGGCTAGAACAGCTCGTTCACATACTACTCATGATATCTTTTACTACGGCAGCAATGTATATACAGACGCAAAAAGAAAGAACAGGATCCAAATCTTAACAGTAGGTAGTCTATTTCATTTTGTGTGGTGGGCACCACATTAGGTCACTCCTAGGTGATATCATGAGATTTAAAAATGATGTATGAATTGTAAATAAACAAAGAATTTAGAAAGATGTATGCAGTGTCTTTGATAACACTAAAATATGAACTGAAGTACGTACTAAAATTTTAGTTTAAACATACCACGTTGTCAGGTAATTTCACACCAGGCATATACTTAGGATTCTCGTGATCGGAATTTATGATCTCTGACAGCTTGCGACCACCGACAATTTCCTCATACACATACATTAATATAGGTGATCCAAACTTCTCAGGTTTTCGCAGTGCATTTTCGCCGGCAACCTTTGCTATAGCAGTGCCCCTAAATAATGATATCAAGTACTGATGATGAGATCAAGTATTGAATATCAAATAATGATATCATCTAATTCAAAAGGGGTTGTACTTCAAAAACTCAAGACCTTAAGCACTTAACTAAGTACACAATGCATCATGAGAACTTATGATCTGTTTTTGCATTAATGAACAATTTCAAGAAAAAGGATTGAATGTAAGGTCCTGTTTATACGTCGCTCTGGTGCTCAGTCAAACTCAGTTTTCTCCCGAAAATATACATAAAATATACATCAAAAGATTGACGTAAACATGCATCACGTGCTATAGCTTAGATTTAACAATATATATATACCTAGATTTTCGGCAAAAAATTGAATTTGAGTCCACATAACAATGACGTATAAACAGGACTTTATTGTCAAATGCAGCATGCATACAACCATGGTTAGGCAAGACTTAGTTATTTTAGCTATCTAGGGTATATCCACGATCTACAATAGAGAGCAATTTAGCTGACCAACAGTGACTTGGAACTTCAAATCAATGGAATGAGTGTCATTTTACAGACGCTAATTGAACAAATGATTTCTCGATATTTGCAAATTTCCAATGCTAAATATGACTTGTCATCAGTATACCATACACTAGCGTACTGTACCACAGAGGAGAAATATACACAGAGTACAATCGCGGCAAATCTCGTCCACCTATTTCCAATGCACATGTGCTCACTCATTTCTGGCAAGTGTTTCAAAAATTCTTCACAAGGAGTTAAGAGGAGGAATTTGAATTTTTCACACTTAAACTTCGAAGTTATGGATACTATTTATAAGTTCACCGAATATTGTGAATATCAGGCAAAAACAGATACACTGTAAATACACCAATACATAGTATACTTACTTTGCACTCCTTGCAAGATTTTTTTGCACATTGGTCAACGTATTACAATTGTTTGGAAGTTCTTTGAAACATTCAACAGAATTGTCTTGGATTGGAAACGGTTAAAAATTATTAAACTAGGGATCCAAGGATAGTGCAAAGTTTCAAAAGAAAACGTTCATAAACACACAAGGAAAAGCTTTGTAAGATTGGTTCATAGCTTGTTCCGCATTTGGTGTTTGTTTTATGCTGCAGTTACAATTTCTAAAGCTACAATGAATATATCAAGATAGCAAGAAATGCCAAAAACTTGCGATTTTAAATGGCAAGACTGTACAATTTTATACTCAATTGGAATGACATTAGCACAGATCTCAGTAATACATGCATAGCACCACTATACTGTTGCTTTGTAAACGTGAATTTTTAGATGATTGTTTTCTATAATTATCACAACGCACGTCTGCAGCCTTTATACATTCACGAAACTTCATCACCGACGGTGTAGAATTTACTTGCCTTCAGTTGCGAATGTTCTCTTCATTGACCAGTAATTCGTTTGATGTTGGAGCTCAGATTTAAGGCCGTTTTCCACTTCCAACGTATGGTACCGTAACATAGCATAATGTAGCGCAAATACGCGAACAATTCTACGTTTGGCTATTTCCACTTTGTTGCAAGAACGTAACAAAACGTAATCTAACGTAACAGCCGCCGTTTGAAGGGAAAAACAAAATGATATGGCTGCAGGTTTAAGCAAAAGAACTTTGATGCTAATCCTTTTAAAATGACAATGGCTGAAGAAAAACCGATACAAAAAGCAAATGTGGGTACAAAAAATTTTCCAGGAACACAAGACTAAGGGAGAGTTTTATCTTTTAGTGCAAGATTTGTGATTGTTTGATCATGAATATTCTTTCAAATATTTTCGCATGAGCGATACACAGTATGAAGATATATTTTCAATGGTTTCTCCCGTTATTCAAAAATCATCAGCTAAACGAGAATGTATTGGTCCCGACGAGCGTCTTGGTGTTACCTTACTGTACTTGGCAACGGGAGACTCCCAAACTATCATTGCAATGTACTATACAATTAGTCCATCCAGTTGGAAGGATTTTCCTTATTGCATAGGAGCTTTAGATGGAAAACATGTGGTTATGCAGCACCACAATGGCACACAAAAAAGCTACCCATACGTTTTAGTTGGCAATGAAGCTTTTCAGTTGCAAGAGAATCTAATGAAACCTTATCCAAAAGAAGCTCTCAGTATTCGTGAAAGAGTTTTCAATTATCGTTTATCTAGAGCCAGACGGATTATTGAGAACACTTTCGAAATTGCGACAGCACGATTTCGCATGTTCCGACTCCCTATACATGCATCACTGGAATTAGTTGTGAATGTAACCAAAGCAGTGGTGGTCTTGCATAACTACTTCATGGCAGGAAGGTCATTTAGAGAAGGGTCTAAATACTGTCCACTTGGATTCGTTGGCAGTGATATACCCTTTTGCATACAGATGGGGGAATGGAGAGAGCAGGTACGAGGAGATCAGGGAATGAGACCATGGGAAGAGCTGGATCTAATAATTACTCATATAGTGCCAAACATGTGCGTGAAGATTTTACCAATTTCTTTATGTCAATTCAAGGACAAGTGCCGTGGCAATGGTATTCTACGCATTCTTCAGAATATGCTTTTGATGAAGATAGAAAAACATAACTCAACGGATGCTTGTGTAAATGGACCGTTGGTTTGACAATCTGTTACACTCATTTGATATAACATTTACCAGTCACCAGAGTAATGGCTACAATTTTAAAGCGAAATATCTAAATGCTACCAAAGCATTCCAATGTAGTTTGGCCAGAGTAAGTCCTTGCCACCCAAATGAAATAAAACTCTGAGTAGCACATTTGAATAGTAAAAATGTTTAATAGGCACTACAGCTATTCAATGTCCAAAGTGTTTAGAAAACAAACAAATAAACTGTAACATCCTATTACTCTTACAGATGTCTCTGGTCATTCATCGTCATCACTATTTTCAAACCCAACAAGTATACTTCCACTAATTTCATTTTTGCTCTCACATTTTTCTTTTCTTTCAACTTCCGAAATGTTTGTACCAAGCTTGAACAAAAAAGTATATCTTGGCTTCGCATTTATTCTTCAACATTCCATTTGCAGTCTTTTCATTTTTCAAATCTTGTGCAAGACTGACCACCAGCAGCTCATTGATTCGGTCTGACCTTCGTTTTCTGGCATTTTGAAATGCCTTTGAATCTTTGACTGCTGATGAAGATGGCTGTGTACTCTTAGCTTCTATATCAGAATATAAAGAGCAACAGAAGAAGTTGACGGATCATCAAGATTTGCATTTGTAGCTGTGCCCACAGGTTGAATTGTTTGAATATTGCTTTCAGCCTTTCAGCCAATCACTACATCTCGTAGGAAAACAGCTCGACAAAGTAATCGCGCAAAGGCAATTTTTTGTTGACACTTTCAGAACGTGTCATGGTTTCTCTTTTCCTCATGCATCTGCGGTAGTTGTCTGTTAATCTTTCAACTTCTTTAATAACTACAGCTTCTAAAAATTGTAATACCAGATTGCTTACAACTGTAGTTAATCTTCCATCCAACCTCACTTTTTGCAACAGAATAATATGTCCACTGGCTAAGTTTATTACCTTTTCAACTTGCTGTTATTCAGTAAAATCAATTATCCGTGGTGCTAACCCTGCTATTTCCCCCACACCACCCCCTCCCTCTACACACACACCTGCACTAATGAATAAGCTCTACCAAAACTCATGTGGTTCCTTGAGATTCCTGAGATGCAGTAATAAGCAGTTGCCCAAGGTGTATTGGTTTTTAGAGGGAGGACTGCTCATTTGGTACTTGAACAACCTCTTCCTTGCAGTTGGAATAAAAACTAAAACATTACTGGACTTTAAAGTTCTCAGTGAACTTCATTCTTTTGACAGCAGTTTAATTTTGCTCTCACTGTAGTCTGGCCCACACATGGAACTGATAATTATATACCAGCAAATACAAACACATAAACTGTATTTATTTAAATTCATTAATAAACATGATGCTATGCTGAAATTTGAGGCCATGCTTCTTGTTTCTTTGGTTTATCTTTGTGGGATGGCAGTGAAATGTTCCATAAACATGAATAACATCGAACTTCTTTAATTAAGTTTACTGCAAACGGGGAATCTTGCCCGGAAATGTTGCTGTTCTGGCTTGTATTTATATTTTCAAGCAGTCGGTTATCTGAATTAACATCATCATCATCTTGCATATTTCATACTTCGATTTCACGAGCTTGGTCAGTAGAAGGGCCATTTAAAACTTCCTCTTGCGGTTGAAATTTGGCATTATAATAGCATACTCGTGAAATATAAAGCTCTCTCATGGCTAGTAAGTATTTTTGTCTTGCTCACTCCTACAACTTCTGCCACTACAATGGCAAAAGAAATACTTGACTTATAACCTACGCGCACATGAAAATTAGCATTGTTAATCGAAAGAATCGGGTGTTCTGGGGTAAATACCTTTACATAACACGAAAAGCGAATATTATAAATTTACAACAACGAAATTAATTTCTCGTAATTTTGGTGAAGCTGGCAAAAGACCTATACAGTATTGGAACAACACATCTCAAATTGCCTAGATAATCTTGAAAGCACCGATGAAGTACTAAATCATTACAAAAATAGATTGTATACACCCCTCGGAAAGTCACACTATGAGTTATTCATTTGAATTTTTGCCACTCATCAAAGGAACTTTGCACTAAAAATAGGAAATTTATTCCATTTTTTAAACAAACTAGAGCAAAGTAAAGTCGGTTCGAAAAAAAACACGAAAAAGGCACAACATGGTCTTTTGCAGTAAACTAGAACAACAACAAATCTAACAATCCGGTTGTTTCCCAAACGATCCAGCAAAGAAAGGAAAACATTTAAATATCACAGCTATTTCATTTTGCTAGTGTGTTACCAATTCCAAGATAGATAATCTGTTCATTTTACGTTTTCCAAACACAAATGCTCACCAGCCGCCATGCGCTCATGCCAGTGAGTTCTTTTGCAAGGATTAATAATCGCCTGTGTTTCTGCCCTGTTGCAAATCATTACATACACATATTTATCAAAAACACACTTGCCACTGAGTTTTAAAATTAATATTCAAAGCAATGAGAATCTGCTCCAATCTTGAAACATACGTTTTACATTTACTTTCGGCTTACATAAATGTGATGAAAAGAAACGAAATTAAAAAACTTTGAACCAAATTGAAAAGTTCTGGTCAAATGTCACTTTGCTCAGAAGGTTTGCCTGACAAGTTTTAAAATTATTTCAGGGTCTGCAAATCATGTATAAGAAATCATGTATAATGTCAAATCATGTCAAATCATGTATAATGTTTTATGTATAAGATGTTGATGCGTGCCATCATCTTGGAACCTTACTCCTTTCCTACTTGTTCTGTCAATAATGTTCAGTCTAACATGTCCTGTTTGTGACGTGCTTGTCAACTTTTCCCATTTTCCTCTGTTTTTTTGTAAACACTGTTTTATGTGTGATTTCTGTCCTTTGAAATTTATACAAAGTACAACAATGTGGATAAGTTATCTATGGAGGGTACATCATTACAATAACTTACTAATAAAATCATCTTTGTTATAACTGTATCTCACGTAAGTTTTACATACTGTAGCGCATTTTTTGCTAGAGAGGTGTAAAAGTTGGCATTTTCTGCAAAAATAACCCATGGTTTCACTTTGAGCACAACTTGCAAACTAGAGTTTTTGTTCCTACAAACAACGTTGTTGGCGACACTAAACCAAAAAAGCTACGCAAGTTCCATATTACCCAATCCATGTGGTGAGCTGATCAATCAATAAACGGTTACTTTGAACGACTATTCTGAAAGCACATGAACACCATCCAAAATTTATGATAACTGTCAATGTGCATGCCAATGTGACAAGTTTTAACAATTTCCTAAACAAAATGAATGCTGTGAAGTTTCACTATCAACCTGTTGCTGCCTTTTGCATTTTGTGGCCAAGATATTGAGCGTTTTGTATTTGAACAGCCGGTTACGCATGATACCCAAAAACCAACGAGGGGAAAATCAATCTGCAGGAAAGCCGGCGAAAACTCTTGTGAAACACAACTTTATCAGTATTTTTCGGAAATCCATTACAACATGCTTAAATTCAAAGAAGTGCAACAATCGCCACTTTCCCAACTAGGGATCCAAGGATAGTGCAAAGTTTCAAAAGGTAAACGCTGTTCACATGCAAAATGAAAAGCGTTGCAAGAATGGTTCATATGTGGTGATGGCGT
>JAODVM010331882.1:0-11474 GCA_025400095.1 Phenganax marumi
ACGCCCCTTTGATACTTCGGTTGACTTGAACGTTTGCGGACCTTGGGCTGACAAGCGCAGGGGTTTATATACCTTGCAATTGCAAGCGCGTGACATTGTGCACTGAATGCCAAACATGTTGAGAACCCCTGCTACAATGCAGCAGGGTTGAAACCTTGAACGAATGACAATGGTAGTGAGCTTTCATAACATACTGCAGTGGAACCACTGCCCAATAGCGCATCCAATCCTGCCATGGATGCATTACAGGAAGCTGAAGCTGAACCTGAAGAGCTTGTTGAGGCCGAAGCCGAAGAGGAGAAAGTGCCTGGTGAGATCGTCATCAGCACTCAAGTATGTGTGCGCCGCGAGAACAGTAAGCGGACATGGCTTCCTGACTTTTGTACCATCGAGGGGAAGAGCTACATCAGGCTGTCGAAGTGGGACCCAGGATTGTGCTTTTTGGTGAGGGGTCGTGGGATGACGTTGCACAAATCACGTGGCCGATGTGATATGTCAACCACATGGTGGAACAACATGGCATCGCTTAGACTCTTGGATGTTGTGAAAGCATGAATGTGGCATCATAACAACATGTTGTACCTTGCAAGATTTGAAACACAGCTTTCTTGCACCTTGCTGTTCAAGCAGGGTTTTGCAAGGAAAAACTGCATGCGACATGGCGGTTGCCCGAGTCCTTCGAGATGCTCAGGAAGCAGAGGGGCGAGCAGTCAAACTGAGGCCGGCGAAGGACAGTGATGAATGGTTGGTTCAGCGAACAATCGAAGTACAGTGCCCGCCAATCGTGGAGGAGCACATCGAGGGCCGATGCATAGACATGCGGTGGCAGATCCGGGGGAAGGATATTTGGATTGAGTTGAACAAGGACAACCTGGACTACTGCGTGGCGGGGATTCGCAACAGCCCTCATGATGATGAGAAACCCGTCGCAGCGAAGGGTAGCCCTAAGCGGAAACGGAAGTTGAAACGACGCCGTAGCGATGATGCTGAGGCGGAGCCTCAGGAGGAACATGACCATGTCAGTTGATCACGTGTATATGAGGGCATGAGCCTTGTTCAAGTAGTTCTTTCAAACCCTCCAACTTGCAGCCATGTTGACTCATGAAAAAAAGTGCGAAGGTTTGGATTGCGGCAAGAATTTCTATTGGCAACCCAAAAAAACAGGTTTAGAAAAAAACAAAAAACAGAGCACTGTTCCACTGTTTTCATGATTTGAAATCTTGTCCACAGCCCATCTGGACCAATTTGGAGCATTGTTATGGCAAAAGTTGTGGGAAAAAATTGGCGAGAGTTTAGTTATATGAAAACAACGAGCTAAATAGCATAAAATAGCAGTTTTATGCAATCATAAAAATAAAAATAAAAATTTATGGACGCATAAAAAACAGATTGATTTTTTTATGCACGCATAAATCCTAGATATTGCTAATATTGGCCTTTTATGCGATCATAAAAAAAAACTAAAAAATTATGTACGCATAAAAGTTGAGTTTGGGATCTTCGGTGTGGATCTTCCAAACATAGGCTCTCGTAGCAGCATGGGCTTGTTTCAGATTGGTACCTGCATATTCTTTTACAGAAGTTTGCATTCAAAATTCCTCTCAAACAAGCTGACAGGACAACTTTTTTGGGGGACGCAAAAGCATATAGCGAAGGGCCATGGATCGTTCTGAGGTTGATATTTATCGCTACTGGTGATGCCCTTGTGTGTATGTTGAAAGCCTACTAAAAAAAGGTCCCCTACTTAAACAAAAAATGATGACCCTTTTGTTGTGGTGCACTACAGGCATTTCATCACAAGCCTACCCCTAGCAGTGTTGATAGCAGCCTTTGAGTTTAGCGGAAGCGAGTGACAGTGTTGGTTTGGGTGTGGGCGCTTGCCTGTGCTTTGTTACCCTAGCACTTGTTCGCAGGGTTGCATGAGTCTTCAATCTCTGTCATGCGTGGTACCCTGCACCTTTTGCAGAGGTTTGCTATGCTGAGCGTTTGTGGCTTCAACTTAGTGTGTGGCGAGAGCGTTTCTCATGACAAAGGTGGTCTATGAGTTTATCTTTGTCAATTCAGGGCAGGCATGGGACATCACAGACACCGTCAAGCCCCGATGCTGGCGGAAGCTACCATCAAAGCAGGAGGATCGCATGATAGCGCAGGACTATCAAGTCCTCTACCTGGACAACCTCCCATGGAAGCTGTCTTTGGCCGAGGTTATCAGTGACGGTTGCCACCACCAGACAGCCAGGGCCAAAATGTGGCGATTTGTGCGCCATAGGGGGGACCGTGAAATGATTGTCCAGCAGTGTACAGCCGGGATTGTGACGCTGTCCGCCTTTGTGGGGTACTGCCATGAAAGCGAAAGGGTGTTCCTGGCTCTACGCACACTCAGCCAGAGGACTGTGGCTTCAGTGAGTTGGGAGAAGAGCGCCTTCGTCACGACGCGAGCCCTCCTCAATCGCGTGCACAGGGGCGTGTGTGACCGAATGAATGTCTCCTGCCAAAGCCGGATTAAGGTCGGTTTTGGGTGTTTGTTTCTGCTTTGTTACCAATGCGTTTGTTCGCAGGGTTACATGAGACGTGAGTCTTTAATCTCCGTCACTCACCCTGCGTTGGTTCGCGGGGGTTTGAACACTTTTCCTTGCGCAGGTGCTTGGCACTCGAGTTCATGTGGAACTTACTGGCGTGTTGAGCGCGCAACGACTTCCAAAGGTCCTGCAGCTCACACCGGACCACAGGATCTTCGGTAAGAGGTCACAAGGCTATGTCCACCTCCGCAACTTGTGCGAGCTAGAAGAGGAGTTCGAGTCCAACGCCAGCAGCACAGATGGTGAAAGCGCTGAGTGAGAGACCCCTACATGTGAGAGTGGTGTCGACCTGGCAGGTCAGTGACACACAATTTTCAATTTTACATGCCTGGAAACATTTTTCACCAAACGAAGAGACCAATGAGACCAAAGAGACCAAAGCCTGTGGACCAAAAGAGACCAAAGCTTACGACTTGCAAGCTTGTTCTACCTTGCCACCACTGCAGGGTTTGAAAGTACGCAAGCTGGCAAGTTTGAAGGGTTCCTTGCTTGGGTTATAGTCATGGCACTATGGCGCAGAAGAGAAAGCTGAAAGGGTCCAAGAAAAGTTGACCCCTTGATGGTTTTGACCTGAGTCAGTTCCCAACATTTTGAACCCAGGAGCAACCCAATAGTCCTTGCAACCGCTGTAGGGTTTGAAAATGTTTGAACGCGCGCCGATGTGTCTGCAGCGTATTGTGAGCGTGAGTGGCCAAGTGTGAAGGGTAGTCAACCAACCTTGGAAACATGTCAACCAACCACACATAGATGGTAAGCGGCCACAAATGGTGTGTACATGCACCAATCACCTTGCTTGCATGTGTGATGGCAGGGTTTTAACAACGTATATGCTGCAAACATAATGGCTGTGCTCATTCCAAGGGTGCGACACGAGTGCGCCGTCTTTGCAACAAGAGTGCGCTGTCTTTCCAGAGACAGCAGTGTGGTGAGAGGTGTGATAGCTGCAGTTGTGATGGCTGTAGTGTGCATGGTGATAGCATATTTTTGAACCCTGCCACTTGCAGAGGCAGAGGTTAACACGCACTTCAATTGAAGTCCTTGCGTCGAGAATGCAGCGTTTGGTCTTTTCAGTGGTTCAAAGAGGTTATAAAACACACTTCAATCGAATTTCTTGCGTAGCTTAGGTCTTTTCAGTTTTTCAGATAGGCTGTAAAACGCACGTCGCAATTGAATTCCTTCGCTACGCACCTGCCAACTGTGCAACATGGCTGTCAGCCTTTGCTTCACACGTTAATCGAATTCCTCGCGGGTTTGGCCTGTTCAGTGGTTCAAAGATTGCGTTTCATCCTGTGTTGACCTCATCATGGCAGCCAACACCTTGGAGAGCATCTGGCTGGAGGAGGTCATCGAGAAGGAACCAAAGAAGGGAGAGAAGGTGGAGCTGGAGAGGGAACTGACGGTCGACGTGGAGGAGCAAGCAAAGAAGGAAGTGGAGGAGCAGTCGAAAAATGAAGAGACAGTGCAGGACGAGCGTGAAGAGACAGTGCAGGACGAGCATGAGAGACTGAAGCGGCAACGCGGCCAGGGAGCCTTGAAAAGGCACAACTCTTGGGCGAGGCAAGAGCGCCGCAACTATCGGAAACGATTGCGGTCTCAAGGCTTCTTCGACGAGTGAAGGCGCTTTCGGCACTCATGTGGACTAAAGTCTGGTACCAATCAGGGGTTGTTCCGCACCTTGCAGCCTGCAGGGTTTGTATACACAGTGACTTTTAGAGTCCAAAGGGTGGTGTGCTTGTTAGAGCACCAACAATCATGGTGCTGAAGTGCGCTTGGAGTCATGAATAGCGCATGAATGCGGTTCACCTGCATGAAAGCATTCTTGGTAGTTGTGTGCCCTGCTAATTGCAAGGCACAAGTGAGCTGAGAGCTGCAGAGCTGTTCTGCCTCGAGTTTGCCTCAAGTTTTGTTTCACCGGTCATGTCGAACATGGTCTATGAGATCGTCGTCGTGGGGGTGCAATGGCAACTGCCTGGGAGCAGATTGTGGAGCTGTCACCGCCTTCTTGGCGGTTGTTGTTGTTGTTGTTGTTGTGGTTTGTGGTTTTGATTTGCGTTTACGCGGCTATCTTAGGCCATTTTGCCTTGGAAACATGTCAACCCTCCAGCAGTGAGGAAGAGCTCTAAAAGGAGCAAGAGTCAAGAGCTCCAGCAAACGAAAAAACCAGTGGCCTCAAGTTCGTGCCGATTTGATCATTGCAACCCCACAAGTTAAAGAAACAACGCATATCTTTTAAAACGTTCTTGTACAGTAGCCTTTCATGTAACAATCATGCCATGAATTGCACGCCTCAGAAGTCGACATATTATTTTGCAATGCTCTTTGACGTTGCAGAATATGACCTTTGCCTTGAATTCATAGTGAACCTTGCTGACTTTATGTAGCAGGGTTTGCTATCAAGCGCTAATATCTATATTTTCTCGGTTTGTTGTCGCGCAGGGCCATGACAAGCATTGGTGCAAGGGTGGTGCGGGATGTAGAGCAAATCCAGGCGTTCATGGAGAGGCAACAAGGCATTTTGTCGGAGGAACGCTCCGCAGATTTGCAGCAGAAGCAATTCGAATCGATGCAGAACCGGCTTGACTGTCACACTCTAGACCTTGAATCATTGACTCAGTTGAGTGACCTCTTCGCAGCTGGGCCTTGGACTGAAGCGCAGCAGGACGAGCTCAATGCATCAGTTGGTGAGAATGCTTCACGGACTCATTCTACCACTGGGCGCTCGAGGCAGAATCAACAGATTGCTGACATGCTGCCCTTCTTGTCCAATGGCGACCTGGAGATTCTGGGACAGGAGGATACGGGATGCGACGTGAAGCTTGAATGTGTGGCCACACGCTTGGTATCTAGATCTTGCTCAACAGTTAGCATGTGCTGTATTCATTTTGTTGTTTTTTTAATGTTTTATCATGTTGTTTTATTGCAAGGGCTGAAATCGAAGCATGTCTTCATTACCTTGCTGGGCTCTTGACTGTCCAGCAGGGTTGTTAAGAAGAACCTGCGACGCTTCAGGTCAAAATAGGGTTGCATCTGCCGAGCGAGCAGTCGGTCAAGGAGGTGTTGCGCACTGCTCAGGCGACAGGGCTCGACGTCGAGCACTTCAACAAGCTTGACGTGGTGCGACGCTTCAAAGCCATCCTCCGATCCAAGGTGAGGAAGTTGGAGCGCCCGGCGAAGCACGTCGTTGAGTACCCAGCGGATCCAAGGTTGATGGAGAACTGGCAGGATATGTACGGCCAGGACCTGCCATGCGGCAAAAGCTCAGGACTGCATGAGAGGAGTGGCAAGTATGACGTACCTTTGAGAAGAACCAAGAAGTCAAGTGCCTCAACGGAAGTGGCGACTCAGCAGAACGCCAACGCCAAGCTCATGGCAGCGTTGATGCCTTTGATGCCCTTGATGCCGTTGTTGGGCAACATGATGCAAGGAGAAGTGCCCCTGCAGAACTTGCAGGTGTTTGGAAGCGCGCGCTCTGGCACAAGCCCGCGCCCGAAGCATGTGCCAGCACTTCCGGCTCCTGAACCTGAAGCCGGTGCCGCGGCCGCGTCAGGCCTCGTGCGCTTTTCAGACAAAGCAGGTGTTTCCTTGCAGCCTGCAGAGCCAATCCCGAGTGGCAACGAAGTGCCAAAATTGAGACGGTCCAATGCCGCGATCTTGGATGCTGAGTCGGATTCTGAGATGAATCACGACCCGGAGGAAGAGTCGAAGGACTTCTTGGCGGCGAAGCAGAAGCGCCCTCTGAAGCGCCCAGCTGCGGCACTTTCGAAGAAGCCGGCAGCAGCGGCGCCGGGGCAGACTTCCTTCGTCTACAATGTGCCAGAGCCGGACAAGGCTTGGAGGGCGAAGCGGCGAGACAACTGGACAAGCAAGCACTACCACAGTGCCAGGCAGCAGGCCCGAGCTGCAGGGCTCCCAGACGAGGAGTGCGCCGAGATCGCCCGCCGTGCAGGAAGGGAAGCTGGCGCACTTTGGGATGCGGCTCAGTGAGTGACTAGTTAACAGCCACAGCCAGATCATTTGGAAAGCTGGCTCCGCAGGACATGTAGATTTTTGAATAGCCAGCCGGATCGGAGCCCTTGCATGGTCTCGGCGCCAAAACTTATGTTGTTCGTGTATGGTTTTGTGGTTTGCTTTTTGCGCATGGTTTTGTGGTTCGCTTTTCGGCCTTGTGGAGAGTGCTTGCTTTCCGCAGTTCATACTTGACTTAAGCAAGTGCAAGAACAGGTTCACTTGACATGAGATATAGCTTCAAGGTTTGCACGACAACCTTGTACATGAACACAGTGTTCCGGCATAAGCGATTCAACATTGAAAGCCTGCTCGCAAGCAGGGTTTGACCTATTAGGCATTTGCAACCTCGCGCATGAGCAGGGTTTCACCATTTGTTTCCCACGTTCTCGCATCTTGTGGTTCAGATTCATGGCGCCCAAGAAGAAGAAACGCTTGAGTTCGGCTTCAGGCAACTCTTACATATCCCAGAGTGCCTTGAGCGAGGTGCTCGACACAGTGAGGCAGTCGCCAGAGATTTTGAAGGAAGGAACCTCAAGATGGTCTATCAAACGGAAACGTGAGAGTGAAGTAGACATCGAGACCTACCATGGCAAGTTGCTGCAACAAATCAATTTGGAGTTGAATGATGGATCCATGTTTCAGTCTTGGGTGGTTCACCCACTGTGCTTGCTGGAGCATCTAACCACGATTTCACCGCGCTTCAATTCCTTCATGAAAGAAAGAATGGAACGATATCCCGGATGTTGGCGGGTAGCTTTGTATGCTGATGAAGTCAAGCCTGGCAACGTCCTTCGCAGTGCATCTCAGCGAATGTGCTGGGGCATCTATTGGAGTTTTTGTGAGTATGAGTTTGCCCTTCAGGATGACATGAAGTGGTTCACTGTCATGGTCATCACATCGGAAGAGCTAAAGGAGGTGAAAGACCGTTTGTCACAAGTCTTCCGGGAGATAGTGCGCCTGTTCACCAACTGTTTCAATGGTGTCTTTTTGAGCCAAGTTGGTCGCGTGTTGGAAGCTCGTATACATGTATGCATAGCTGACGAGGCTGCATTGAAGAGCATCTACCAAAACAAGGGTGCGAGCGGATCCAAGATCTGTCTCAAGTGCCGTAACGTTGTGGGACATAGCGCCCGGCATAGACTGGTCAACCTGTTTTTTTTGTGATAAGACAAACATATATGTTTGAATGTGTGTTTGTTGTCAATCCATGCACTTACTGTGGTTTCTTTAGAAAAAGAATGAGGTACTGAGCTTTGGCGCTACAGTGAGACATTGGTGTCGCAGAGTGAGCATCGATGGGAGTTGTTCAAGCTGCACAGTGACCAAAGTGTTTTCGATACAGTCGATCACACCACAGGTCAGTTTGGAGTCATGAACAAGAAACGCTTTGATGAACTACAGCAATCGCTTGGTTGGAACTATGCTCCGCATGGCATCATGAGTGACCATGCTCTTCGGTGTGCTTTTGGCCCTGCGTCGATTGCCCAATTTGACTGGCTTCATGTTATCTTGCAGGGGACATACCCATTGGAAATAGAGCTGGCGATGAAAAGTCTTGGAGGGCTAGGTTTTTCTCCAGCCAAGATTCATGAGTTCTTGAATTTCGATCGCTTGACAAATAGACTTTCAGTTTTTGTCATTGTTTGTCAACTGTCCTGTTCACCTTTTGCTTTGGTTGATAATCACGAGCAGTTTCAACTTGGTTGCATGAAAGGACTCTTGCCCATGGGCTTTCAGTCATATCTGTTCCAAACATGTCGCAGACCTTGCTTGTCTCATAAAGCAGGTGTTCATGGGTTCTTCCAGCAGTGCATTTGTTGCTTTGTCATTACAAACCATTGTAACGCATCAATGTATATAATGCGGATGCCACATGAGGAAAGATATCAATTGGCCACGAAGATGGCAAAGCTTCGGTCGCTCGTGCAGTAGAACTCTTGGGAGAAAGAAGGAGTTCTCATGTACAGCTTCGGAGTTTCTGACCGTGTACCCAGCACTGCGGGCGTACTTGCACTCCCTCGGCTTGCATGAAGCTGGGGATCAGCAGGTGCTTCGTGTCGTCGAGAGTTTCTTTGCGATGACCGAGTTGCTGGAGCTGCTTCATTCCTCGATGAGGAAAGCAATCATGTGGCAGGAGAGCGGCTGTATTTTGTTTCCGTCAATTGTGCATAAGGGTTGTTCTGAATATTTACACGTGTCTATGGCATAAATGCATGCATGCTGTGCCCTATAAAGGAGGTGAAGCAATTGGCGTCTCGCCATTTGGCTTTGTTTGTTGCTGCGCATGGGGCTTCGGCAACCTTGCCGAAACACCACTTGCAGCAACACCTGTGGAAGGGGCTGCAACAGCATGAGATACTGCTCAATTGCTTTGTGCATGAGCGCCGACACAAACTGATCAAGAAATGGGCAAACAGCCTTGAAAACGTCGGCGTGACCTGGCATTAACGTCCACCTGTCCAAATCGATGACTAAAATGTTTTTAGTTTTCGCGGAAGTAAAAATAGTTAGTGAATCCTTATAGAAGGTGACAGAGGCCTGGTGGAGCAAAAAAGTTCTGCTGGAAAGCACCCTGCAGCAACTGCAGAAGCTTGAGCAGAATGACAATGATGATGACGAGGATGCGGCGACCTTCCAAACAGGTGACCTGGTACAGTTGAAGGATGGCTTTGGTGAGTGCGTCCGTTTGGAGGGCACGCGTGCGCTCGTGTGCTTATGGCTCCCAGCGGACACGAACCTTTTGAAGATTGGTACCCAATTAAGTTGGGTTGATAAGTCATCAATTTGCCGAGCCCTTGCTTTCAAGAAGCTGGGCGATGGAGTGCATGTGTGGGTCATTCCCTCAGCTGTGTAACCTTTTGCGCTTGCGCAGGGTTCATCCAGCAGATGCAGTCGCATGTGACCACCTTGCACTTATGAGCAGGGTTGCAAAGAACGTCACTATATATGTGATGCTGAGAAAAAGGTGCGGCACAGTCGTATGAAGGCCATGTGAACTGGTCAAACCCTGACACGTCACACATTCAGAACACTCTTGCGTTTTTGCGCGGGATTATTTTTGACTTTGTAGTTGCGTGAGTGCGTGTGTGTGTGTGCATGCACTGGTTGGTAAATATTGTTATTGGCTTTGCCTTGTTTGACAGGGTTTGTTTGGAAGCGGTTGCAATGCGCAATCTGGTTGTAAGCCCTGCCCCGTGCAGCATGTCCTTACAATGTCCATATATACACACATATATTTACATTTATATATATAGTTTGCGTTTCTGCATCTTGATCCTTTCGCGGTTCACCTGCTCAGGGGCTCGAGGAACTGAGAGGAACAATCGTTTGATCAAACCTTGGACCAATTCCTTTGTTCTTGTCGTGTTGTTTCCTAATATCGGAAAAGGTAACGCACGCAGCATGGGACACGAAAAACAATGTCGATGTCAGCCTGCGATATATATATATATACACATATAACTACCACTTGCTTTTCCCCCGGCGCAAAAGCCCTTGAGGGACCTGGCCTTCAAGGGGCGCCGGGGGAACTAAAATCCAGGATGTGTTCTTCCCTTTGTGTGTGTGCGATTTGTGTTTCAGTTTGTTTGTTTGCGTGTTTGTTTGTTTGTTTTATGTGTTGTTTTTTCTTCAGTGTGTTTTTTTCATCCGTTCTATGTTCCGTTTAATTGTTTCCGCACGTTTGGTTCTGTGGATTTGTTTGTGGGTTTGTATGTTCCTTCGTGTGTTTTTTAGTCCTATTGTTCAATTCTGTTTGTTTGTTAGCTTGTTTGTCCACCTCAGTGGGTCGGTTGTCTGCATAAGTTTGTTAAGCAAAAGTATCAGGCAAACGTGTCCGCACAAGATTTTTATAGAAGATTGTCACTCCAGATTGTTCGTCTTTGGAACGAAAGAGTTGCAAAATTGTTTGAGGCAAGCACGTGTCTTCATTCGGAATCGTGAATTCTCTCAGGCTTTTAAAGAATCAAACAAACAACTTATTGGACTTATCAAATACACCCGATGAGCTTAGTAACTGCTTGTCGTTGGACTTACTATCCCTCCTGGTGCCACTTAGTAAGTTCAACGTCGCACTTACTAAACCGAACGGTTTGGCTTAATATGGCTATCATAAGTAGGCCATCGTGGTTAATAAGTCTCAATGTAAATCCCACAGTGAGACTTACCTGCGTCGTAGATGTTGTGGTTAACTAACCGCTGCAAACCAGATACTAAGTTGTGATATAAGTGCTGCAAGCTGCATAAGCACTTATAACCACACCCGCACATCCAAGTTTGTGCTTTGTTCGTTGGATTTTATGCCTATATGAGTATATATAACCATTTGAATCTATTTGTTATTTATACTTGTGCATAGCAAGATAGCAATCTTGAATTTGTTCAAGCTGTTGCTTGCTCGGCGGTTGCCCGCCAACAATGTATCTCATGAATCTTTTGCGTCGGTTGTCAACAGGTTTGGCAGTTGGTAGCACTTTGTCAAGCCTCACAGGTTCAGTGGTTAAACTCTCCGACATGTTACCTGTCGCAGCAATGATTGAAACAACGGTGGACTCTGCTGTCATCCAAGGGCTTGCAGATGGCTTCTCCCAGCTCTACAACCATGATGCAAAGCAGCTCGCTTGGGTGGCAAGTTATGAGCTGGAGAACCTCAAGGAGCTATGCGTTTGGCTCGCTGATGTTGTCTGCCATGATTTTCAGAAAGCAAAACTTGTGAGTGAGGTGGCGCTATGCATGGTGACTTTGCGCTGCCGCTTCGAACATGGCATCCAGATTGACGACAAGCCGTATGTAGGCCATGTCAAGTTCTACGATTCACCGGGAGACAGTCTACAGCAACAGATTGCAAGCTCCCTTGTTCCGCATCGTGGCTTGGGGCCCATCAAAAAA
>JAODVM010331993.1:0-11473 GCA_025400095.1 Phenganax marumi
TTGATTTCTGTCCGCGCATTTTGGAGAGTTGTGTTAAAATCTGCGCAGATAATTCGCCAAATACCAATCCATTCCCTGTGCATTTCTAAATCTGACAAGAAGTCAAGAACTTAACATAATTAGAGTAACCGTAGTTGACGAAGTTCTGGCCAAAGGCCCAAAGTGTGGTTTGAATACGGCAAGAACAATGTCACTACATGTTACACGTACATGTCATTACATGTTATTCCAGGCCTCTGGCTCATCTATGCCAAACTTCCGCCGTTCCGACTTCCGCGCAATAGTTCCGCATTTTGCAATGATTTTCTGTGCAAAGTTTTAGGAAATGAAATGTTCTCTGCGCAGACAAAAAACTTTACAGTCTGGCAATTGCAGAATACCCTGTCAAGTATTGTTACTCAATTCTGACCCTGACCCTGACCCTGACCCTAACCCAATCCTAACAGGGTATTCTGCAATTGTACATAAATAAGTAGAAACCAGTGAAGAGCAATGTGTCTTCAATCAATGTGCATGAGAACTCACACAGTAATAAGCATGTTCTGCAGTTCAGGTTTAGTGATGATGTACACAGCAACACAATCAAACATTTCTTTGGAAATAAAATCTTCTGGGACCTAAAAAAGCAAATAAATTGCTAAGTTGCAAGTTGCATTCAGAGTTGCATTCACACGAAACTTGGTTATTAAATGAAAAAGAATTTGAGGTCAAGAAAAGCGAGAAATAAACAGTGAGCAAACACCAACTCGTAGTAGATTAATTAAACAAGTCATATTTCTGCATGGCATTACCTGGCACGCAATTTTTGGCCCTGCAATTGGATGAAACTCGCAGAACATAATAGCTTTCAAATACGTCGCCATCTTGAATAACCACTCAAGTCTCAATCTATTGAGATCAGTAGTGAAAGTAAGCGGTTTTGTGATTGGTGTTTTTTGACAATCCAGGTGCCTGTTTATTGGTTGATTGTAGCAATCAATAAGCCTTGTGATTAGTTGATTTCAGCAATGAATACGTTTGGGGATTGGCCAATTTTGACAATGAGTAAGTTTTAATTTGGTTGATTATAGCAATTAATAAACTTTGAGACTGATTATCTTAACAATGCATAAGCTATGAGACTGGTTGATTTTAGGAATGAATAGGTTATGTGATCAGTTGACATTGACAACCAACGAGTTTCCAATTGGATATTCAAGTGTAAACCAATTGTTTTTACAAAAAACGCATTAAACACGCGGTTTGCGCGTGCTTGTAGCACCATGTCTGTGACGCAGCGCAATTGCGCACGCTTGTCATTACAAGGCACTAATTTGAACACTCCTAGATTAACTTCTGAAACATCAAACAACGGAAAAACTAAGCGCAGGGACAGTTTTAATATTCAACGGATTATGGCAAAACAAGGCATGAATTTGTCAGAGATAAAACACGTGAATAATTGGTTCGATGGTTTGGCTTTCTACCGCGAGAATCCGACGTCACAGTACCCTTCAAACACAAGATATCAACAAATTTGCTCGAAAATTGAACTCGTCGAAGAAGAACTGGAATTTCATGAACACGATTCGAACATCACCGCACAAGGAAATTTTATAAAACGAAATTACAAAATTGCAAGTGGAAATATTTCGGAAGACAGGAATAAATTAGTCGCAGACATTGTACGCATTTTGCCTCAAATAAGGCAGCAGCATGCTTAAAGGAGATTCGTCGATTGTTGTATTTAATTCCAGAGTGGATTCTGAATTATTGTGCGGTTTACGTTTACTTTACTCTTATTAAACTTTTTTTACCGAACACTTTAACACAGCGAGACACGTAATTTCTAAGTATTTGGTTTCAACTAATGCTAGTCTTACTATCTACAGCCGCGCTTGCACTACAGGCCTGGACCTGGTCTAGGTCAAGTCCAAGTACTATTTGCCCCGTTTACACCGTCCTTTTCGTTGATGAGGCAAGGCTCACGTTTTAGTACCAATGTCAGCGGTTTTACTTTTGGTGGATCTATCATAGCGTGATAGCATGAAGTGCAACTAACACGTTTTATCGCAGGCACCATATGGCAGGCACGCATCGCTAAGGCAACGAAGCCAGACCTTAGCTAGGTCTTGATAAAATCCGCCCACAGTACAAAAATCGAGGTACCTTCGTTGGCCTGGATTTTGTGGACAAGGTCAGGTCCAGGCCAAATAAATACTGTTCGCACCATACCTAATTTTAGTGTGCAGTGATAACCAATATGTGCACTGATAAAACCGAAATGTGTACTAATAAAATTTAAAATGTGCAGTGTTAAAAATTTTTGTTAAAAATTGTTATCAAAGGATTAAAGCAGTGAACGATGCACACGCGAATAGAACAGAATAAAGCTCTGGGCAAACTAGGGAACATTGTTGCAGAAACATTGTTTCCTGCCAATGTTTCGTCATGTTTCCCAGGGTGGGCAAACACTGAGAAACAATGATTATGCAACAAAGATGAAAAATCACACTTGGGAAACATAAAATGTTTCTGAATTTAATAGGAAACATTTTTGCCGTTTCCAAACATATACTTTATTGTAAATATTGAACGGCATCGTGAAAATTTCTCAAAGACATGCTCTTGCCGGGCGAAGTGTGCCTGGTATAGTGATAGATAATTCTTAAAATTTGGTATGGTTCGCACGTAAGTCTAGACCTCCAGACCACGTCCAGGCCTGTAGTGTAGACGCAGCACGTCACACAACTTATTATCTTAAATTAATATTTTTATTTTGAACAGTCCATCAGTTATCATATAGTTCGAGGGGCAAATCACTCTCAAGAAAAGTCACATGATTTTTTCCGTGACTTATCGAATTTTTTTTCATGATTTTTGTCTGATTCTTGATGTGGTCATTCTCTAACTTGTCATGATTTATTGATCTTGTGAGTTTTTTGGTGATTTTTTATGATTTTCGGCAAGTTTCTTCTAGTTTTGATTTTTCAGAAAAATAATGACTTTTTATGCTTTTTAGAAATTTTGTTGCTGTTTGTTTTTCTTTATGCCTGTTTCGCCCAATTTTCTAAAAATTGTACATCATATTAAATCAGTGACTTGTCCCTCCATATAATCTATTTATCATTAATATGTTCATTGCTTACGAAGAAAATTCAAAAGAAATACGATTTTTCACCAGAAGCTGTATCTTCTAATCCAGAATTTTGCAGATTTACACAAGTTTATAAAGTTTATTTATTTACGATTTAAGACTTTTACTGAAGTAAAGTAAAGTTATTTCTTGTTTACATTTTCACTGCTAATACTTTTCATTTTCAAGGGGAACTCGTTTTTCTGGTAAAGTTTGCACTTATTAAGAGATTTCAATGTTTCTAGAAGTGATTCAGCTCATAAGCGGTTCATCAAGACGAAGTCGTCCAAGGGCTACAAACGGCAGCTTAAATTGTTGTATATTTTCGGCTCCATACCTTCATGGCGGCCTTGAATTTGGCGTCAAATATGGCGCCATTATGGCGCCGAAGATATCGTTTCAGTCTCCTAACAGTTCAGTAATTCTGATATAAAGTCGCGGAGTTCTCGGTTTTATGAGACATCCTGACTGTATTTAACCCACTTACTTTTGTGTCTCGTCAAAATGCCAATAAACGACCAGTTCTTTTCAAATCTTTGTAGTTCATTAATTTCGCACTTTTTCTTGCTTCTGCCACCTCGCTAGTAATAGGCAAAACTGTAGACAGACATTAGCGTGCCTCATTTGAAACCTGGTTCCAACTGAACTGAACTACCTTGCTTGATAGTCTGAAAAATAGATAAAATTAAGTCAAGATATCAAATAACTCTGTTATGGTATCACTCGTTCTACAGTTTTCTAGAAACTAAAAGACATTCTCCGCTGCTTTGACAGTGACACTCCGCCCGCATGGGAAAAGCGGCAACAATAATAAATGCAGGGTTTCCACTGACTAACGAAATTCCTTTAGTCTTCGAAGTATCCTTATTTTTGACAAGTTTCCTTTCAAAGTTCTTAATTTCCCTTCCGTACCTTTGTTAAAGTCATCGAATTTTCCTACTGTGCCGCCAATGGGGCAAAGACGAATCAAACACAACGATCGTGACAGATTGTGAGAACTTTTGCAAGGGAAAACAAAAAAATAGAATAAAAAAATGCAATTTTAAAAGCTAGCTAGCTTCCAGGCCCTTGTAAAGTATTTGCAGACGAGTGCTTTTCATTCGTAATGTCTCGCGAACAAATAGCTTCCGAGAAACGATGAAAATTGTGCTAGAGTGACGCCATTGGGTTATCAATAACCACAGCATTACCGCAAATATGTGCTTCGAGGTGTCTAGCACTTAGTACCTGGGGACTGGTAGGACGTGACCAGCCACAGGGAACGAGGTGGCAAATGCAAAATGTAATACAAAAATTCTGCGCGAACTTTTTGTACTACATTTAAATGATTTACATTTAGGTTTATAAAATTTTATCAAGTTCTATTTAAAACCAAAATTTCCGTCTCATTTCATAACCCAAGCTCAAATTTCCTTTCAAGTTCTTTTGTCGAAGGAAAAATCATTCCAAGATGAAGCGCTCAGTAAATAGCATTTACCTCTGAAGGTGGAATTACTCCGTCGTGTTGTCTGCCCTCGGTCAATTGCTGGAGAGCTGGGTCTGAGTATTGCGATCCCTGATCACTTCGCTGTACTTCGCTACGAGTCACGTGATGACCAACACTGTCCAATATTCCATATCCACTAGAGTTCTCTAGATCACGTGATGCACGAGACTGAATGAGATATTCTTGAGGAAATCGCCTGATTGGACTGGCCCGAAGTAAAGGTGGTTCCAGAAAGGCGGGACTGGTGGCGGGATGTGTGGGCAATGGACTACTGACCTTCGATGATATATTTCTTGTGGCAGGGATGAGGATCTCCGGGTAATCAGGCGTTGCGGGTGTGATTTGGTACATCGGGGACTCGTAGGAGTAACTAGGTACGGAGGGTTGGGGATATTGTATTACTGGGTACAAGGTTTCAGCTCTCGGTGACGAACAATAGATACAACCAGTAGGATTTTGATAAGATCTCATTCTGTTATAATCACCTGATTAAAACATAAAACACAAAAAATATTGAGCAATGATAAGAAATTTTATCTGACTATAATGGAAACATAACTAGAATTTGTACGATACGTATTTTAACGTTCTTTTCGTCTTTATGTCGTTTTTTCTGCCAGTATTCATGTATTTTATAAGTAAATCAACGTCATAGCATGTTACGTCAGATGTTTCAGAACCTACTCAGGTAAATAAAAGCATATAACTGAGTCTCCCCAGTCGTGGTTGCATCATGACATGCAAGGTAGAAATGCGCAAAGGTGTTATGGAATTTACTGGCGTGAATGAGAATGCCTTTTCGAGTGATAGCCACACACCATGACAAGTGAAGCAGTAATGTAACGTCGTGTTGTTTTGAGACGTAAATGCGTGGACGAACGTTTTGTAAGTCTCTCTAAATGACAGCCACACCACGACAAGCAAAGTAGCAACGTAATACATTGTTGTTGTAAAACCGAAAACGTAGTCTGATAGATAAATGTTCTGTAAGCCTTTTCGAGTGATAGACACGCCAAAACAAACAAAGTAGTCATGTAACGCCTTATTGTCGCGGGACAAGTTCGCAAGGATGAATGTTTTGTAGGTCTCTCTAATAGATAGCTACACCATGAGAATCAAAGCAGTAATGTAACGCAGTGTTGTTGTGGAACGTAGTTGGATGAGTGAATGTTTTGAAATTCTCTCCAATTGATTAAGTCACACCACGCATTGATACATATCATAAGAAAAAATGTTCAGTGCCCTATTTGGGTGAATTAATGTATTTTATGTCTCTTTGAGTGATATTCACATTATGACAAACGAAGTAGCGATGAAACGTCAAGTTTTCGTGAGAGGAAATTAGGCAAATCAAGTAATCAGCATCTAAATAAAGCACGTTGTCAGAAGTATGCAGTCTTTTTTTTATCTATTCTCATGTTAAAAATTATATCAGTTTACCTTGGAACATATCGCCTTTACCAGCACGTTGAGGTCTTCCACGCTCGTTCGAAAATTTCACTCTTTGTCTCGGCCAATCAGCGTTCTCTCTTGAGTCACGTGCTTTGTGCCAAGCATACGGTGCGTCAGTCAACATAATGTCATCACTGTCCGAGACTTCGGAGGAGCTCGGCTCGGGTTTCTTTGATCTTCGTGACCGATTTCTCCGTTTGGTTTTCTTTGTAAGGCTAGAAGCGGGGGAGGGGCCATATGGGAATCGGGTCGAGAATGATTGAACATTGTCCTTGCTTTTGTCAAAGGCTTGCCTGTCTCTTTTGCCATTTTTTATATTTTTTTTGTTGTTCTTGTCTTCATTGTCGTTCTTGTCGTTCTGATTGTCGTTATCGCTACAGTCGCTGCTGTTTTTCCCACTAGTTTTGCTCTTCTTGTCATCATTGTTTTGATTGCCATTTCTGTAAGCTCTGTGCTGCTTACTTCTTCCGCAACCGCCTTCATCACTGCCACTCTCATCTCTTCTTGGGTGTTTATCGCTATCCATCCTGCATGTATCTTTCCCACCCTCAGTGTACAATGGTGACACGGATGGTCCCCGAATGCTGTACAATACCAACTTAACACTCCTAACATCGCGTGCAAGCTCCTTTTCAGACCTCTTAATTTTCTCCAAATCTTCGCGGACAATTTCCAAATCAGATTTATTCCCTTTTCCGTAACGTCGCCCAAACCGTTCAGCTAGAATATTTTTAATATGTTTCACATCGTCGTACACTCGGTCAATGTTCGCACGATCCTCGGTACGCGTCGCCAACCGGCGGCCGTGCTTTGCGTAGACGATTTGCGGGCTCGCATCCGATTTGATAAAATTGTAATAACGCGTGCGTTTTCGGCGTCCCATTTGTGATTGTAGCAGCAAAATTGTTCTCGCACGTTGCATAACTGCGTTGGCGACAGCATTTTCGTAATGTCGCTCGAACGTGTTCGAAACTAGAGCAATGAGAAGGTTTAATGTGATAATTCCTGCGACTAGGATAAAGCTTGCGCATAAAATACGTGCAGCAGTCTCATTGGCTTTTTGAAGACCTGACCAGCCGTAGTTGCCGACGATCATCATTTGAAAGATATTATATAAAAGTGAAGGGACTTCTGTGTAGCCTGGGACCGGGTCGTCAGAATTGAAGCCAAATTTGATCCAAAATGCACAAGCAAATGGTATGATTATCATGGCAGTGAGGACTAGCCATTTCAAAATGTCGCCAACGACGTCGCTAAATATCACAACGAATGGCCCTGAGAAACAAATGAAAATTGAATTTAACTAATATTAAGATATTCTGCGCGGGGCTTCGGGGATGATGTCGCTAGGGGAAGCGCCGTTCACCAATGAGGTTGTGGGTTCGATTCTCAGCGTGGACTTAACTTTCTAACATGAAAAGAGTTTACCGAAAGTCGTAGGTTTTCTTCACGTACTTTGGCTTTCTACAAAACAATTGGTAGAAAGGGTTAGGCTACTATACCTGCATTTTCAAATGGTCTAGCAAACTTGAACATTCTGAGCCAGGATACCAACAACATTGCGATAATCGTGTTGTCATTAATCCATTTTACGAGATCAGAATCACGTAAAAAAAAGATTGTATTGGTAGCAATTGTGGCCAGGATTAGAAACAAGCAGATCCAGTCAAAATACACCCACCCATCAAAGGATGACACCAGATGTAAGTCTTTCACGGCCTGGATTTCCGAGTCAAGATGTTTCCTTTCCTGCGGCCATCTTGGATGGCAATATTGCACATCTTGTTGAAGTTGTTCCGCTCGCCATTCCCGCCATTTCTCCAGTTCGCGTCGCGCTATGAACATTTCTAGAAAAAACGTGTTTGGATACGAGTAGACTTTTCGGAGGGTCGATAGCATTGAACATGATCAATGAAGACATGTTTTGAATACTTGACAAACTTCAGTACTCCTATGAGTTGCGACTTTGAGGCCTGTTCACAAGATCCAATGGATAACTCTTTGGACTAAGTTTTGAATTAAGTAAAGCGAAAAAAAAACAAATTACCACAGCCAGAAAGAACATCCTAAAATTAGTAAAACTGCAAGCGAAATGTTGTAAAATACAGAAAATATAGCCCTGCGAAGTTGGCAAATTTTGAATACTTTTTATTACGTGCGTAACAGCAATAAAACATTGGATCTGACAAAATATAAGAGTTTTCGCACTGTCCGATAATCGGATTCAACAATCCAACGGAATGGCCTTCGACGAAATTGGGTTGCATGAACTGGTCTTTCTGTTGAAACAAAACTGAATCAACAGAATTTTGCATCATATTATCCAAAGCATATCTACAATGACTACGTTCGTCACGACGCTCAAGTTCACGTAAACCTGAGCAAAAAGATAGAACAAAGACTTTACTCAAGTCTCCAAGGCATATCCCCCATGATTAGGAGCTCGTGTACTACAATAACACCTGATGTACTATAATATCCCATTTTACTTACGGGTAACTTGTCGCTTAATCTCTAACAAAGTGAACAGGATGATCAAGCTGACAATAACCACTCTCCAGATATTATGTTTCAGTGGAAGATATAACTCGTGCCCATGTTTCGGCATTGTCACCCCTTCCACAGTCCAGAGTATCGTATAGATCAGATTCAAAGCCAAACCAAAGACGGCGCCAGTCTTTCCGTAAATCCTCCATTTCACCGCAATGAGACGCCTCATGACTGGATGCATAATTATATCAAACCTGAAATTATGTATTCGAAAACTTTTTAATAATTCATAAAGCCAAATATGTAATAAGATTATATTATAACATGTCTTCACCAATTGAAGTGAGAGATAAAGCCTTATTTGGAAAAATAATTAATTCTGAACACGTTCTTCAATGAACTTTTTCCAGACAAGAAGCAAAGAAACTTAAAATCCAGCAATACTACATCCTCCCTCAGGTTAAGACTGAACGATTCAAACGATGCTTCGTAAATAGATGCCTTTTGAAAACCTTTTAATCATTTAAGACTTTTAAGCTTTTTGTTGTTGTTTTTTAGTGTTTATCTTTAATTGTAGCTAGTTTTATTGGAATCAGCCATGTAAATATAGGTATATTCATATTGCGATTCATGTAAAGTCACATGTTTGTTTTGTCTAATATTTTAATAAAGACTTATACATACATACATACATACATACATACATACATACATAGCTACGTACATACATAGTTAATCAGAAGCGGGGAAAAAAACTATCTGCTGATTCCATAGGCGGCCCGGAAATCAGTTTGCTTATCTTAAATTAATCCATAAACATATATCTAAAGTTTTTCCTAAACTTCTTGTGGATATCTGGTGGCAGCGTTTGTCTAAGGTACTAGTAGTTGGCAATCTGCTTTACTCGATAGGACAGGAGAACTATTGGCGACGAAATGGCGAATGTGTACCGGAAAGCTAACCTTTCGTACTGAACAGCAATTTCCAGGGGAGAGCGGGCAGGAGTTTCTCGCAGCTCATCTTTAAGTTTCGCTCCTTCGAGATAATTGAGAAAGTAGAATTCTCGTCTGTTGATGTAATCGCTCGAGTGTAGTTGATCTAGTGCAATAAATGCGACTTCCGGAATCTTTTCAATGAGAAGAGATAAAGCAGAATTGCCCAAATTGTCGTATACCCCCGCAGGCGCTCCTTCGGTTACCAGCAATTTCGCTGCCTTAAAACGGTTCATTTCTGCAGCGACCTGAAGAAAAATGAAACCCTTTTATTGCACAACGTCATTCTCTTTTTGTGTTACTCCGTCTATCGCTCGACGATTTTACTCGTCATGGAGAGACGGCACAACTGAATGGATTTGTTCGCCCGTTCGAGAAAAAGGGTATTAATTTCTCGCACTTAATAGAAAAATATACAAAGTTTGCGAACTTCGCAGGGCTATATTTTCCTTATTTTACAACATTTTGCAAGCAAACTTGGCAGTTTTACTAAATTCAGGATGCTCTTTCAGGCTGTGCCAAAAGATTTTCTTAGTTCAAAATTCTTTAAAATTTAGTCTAAATGGTTAAAGGTCCATATACCTTCTTAACAGGTTTAGTGGTGAAGCACTCAAATGCTCCCTGACATGCTATTACTCCCCCATTTTACTAGATTTCGAAGGTGAGACCCTAGCATCTTAAAGGTGAACATAATATCTGCTAATTTCTCCTGTTGGCCTATAGAAAACGCAAAACACTCCAGTGCTTCCTTTTTATTATTTTACCCTGTTTAATGCTCCGCTATTCTACTTGTCAAATAGAAAGTCTTGCATTAAATTCGCTAACTTTTCTCACTGACCAGTATCGTGACGATTCATTGCCCTTTTCTTCGTCTAATATCAAACGATTTTACTTGTCCGAGTGAGACTCTTGCCAGTTAATGGCTTGACCAAAATATCTCCCAATCTCACTTGTTAACCCAGGGACTGGCAATGTCTAATACCAGAACATTGTACTCTCAGCGCAAGACTGTCGCCAGCTCTTACGTTAACTAAGCTATCTGTAAATTCCTCTTGTTAATTCATTGACAGCAATGCACTCCGGTGCTCCCTAGTTATGTTTTACTCTGTCTAAAATCAAGACAAAAGTGAATTTTAGAGGGCAGTTCTTTATGAATCTTACTTGCAGAGGTGTACGATTTCTGCTGTCACGCGCATCAATATTAGCCCCATATCCTAGCAATATTTGAATAGCATCGGTGGCATCATTTTTCGCAGCATAGTGCATTGCTGTCTGTTCTTCCGCCTTGGTTTTGATCTCGACGTCTGCGCCATGTTGCACTAAGAATTCCACCATACTGGCGTAGTCAACTGCTGCTGCAACATGAAGAGGTGACCGGCCAAATTCATCTTGATGGCCAGCATTCGCACCTAAAAAGTAGTGTCACCATTCGCATCTGCAGTATTTCACCAAAAATGTCTCCCTATAAAAATTACTATTTTGTTGTTAGACGTTTGTTGTTATACCTCTGGGAATATAAAATAGCTTCTAATTACATGCAAAATTGTCAAATTATGTTCCCAGACAGATTGGTCGTTTTTTAAGCCTTTTTAAGCCTGGCTTCCATATGGTCGTAACTGTCGTAAAGATAGAGTCACGATCTTTCTTATCAGCCAAAAAAGTACAGTTTCAAATGATTTATCAGCAAAGCAACTATTAGTATGCAATATGTATGTTTTCTATAAGAATTACTGCATAGAAATAGAATATTTTGGCTGTTCAGAGATATCGTGGTTCTTCGTTTACGACACTTATACGACCATATGGAAACCAGGCTTAAAACGCTCGCAATTTGCGTTTTACATCTGATAAAACCAATGGAACCATTGATTTCTATATAACTGGATTGCGCATCCGGCTGCGAAAGTGAAGCCTAGGAAACAATAGGAAATGACGAAT
>JAODVM010332104.1:0-11472 GCA_025400095.1 Phenganax marumi
TTGCGTGCTTAGCAATCAATGAATGTGTTAGCGCGCGCAGTACATGTAGCGAGGCACACCTCTTGAGTGACAGATCGGGACACCTAACTTCCGCATCACGCATGGTTATCGATCTATTAACTTTGGTTATAATATAACCTCATAAAAAACCAAATACTGCACACTGCTGGCAAGATTACAAACTTTGTGCAATGAAAGAATCCATGCACGTTCGTAACATACAGTAGAGGATCCTGGATCGCGGCAATGTTGGATTTATCATAACATTGAACTTTTGTACATAAGTGCTCATTAAATTTGATAGCGGCAAAGGAGGCCTTGGCCTCCTCTGCCACTACCACGAACACTGGACGTGGATTTTCAGTCATATAGTCTACTCAAACATATATGCAGAATGGAGCAAATAGCCAAACAATGTTGCTAAAGTGCCTTTCTGGCTGTGAGTTTTGGACAAAAACTGAATCCTGACGGCGCTTGTTCGAAAGATAATTATAGCACCACTCACTGGATAGTCCTATTTTCAACGTTTGTAAACTGCTCAAAAAGCGATGTTATTTCCAGTTTGGTAAAACAAATAAGTCTTGCTGTCTTTTATCTACATACGGCAAACCCAAATTATGACCATCAATGCAAAATCTTAGCAACGTTTTAATTAGGCACAATCCAGTGGACAGCGGTATCCATCTTTGCACAACTAGCGCCAGGGCCCCTTTTACACGATTTCACCTACAATAAAACGATTGGCCATATGCGGGAGATCATCATCAAATACAGTTTGGCGCATGACATTTGTATGGCGCGGGATCACATGGTGGGAATAACAATTAAGTTTCCTGAGAGAATTGATTTACGGCTTTGTTGCATGCACAATATCGCAAGACTTGTCTATAAAGATATTTTATGTCTCTGGAATTATCTGCTTGTTGCTGTGTTATTGAATATATAATTAGTCAAGATCATATTATATACCCAACAAGAAAATATCGCCAAAAGGCCAAATTCACGATCGAATATGATGAATATTCAATTCGCTTTCCTCTCAAATAAAACCAAACACTGCACACTGCTGGCAAGCTTACCAACTTTGTGTAATGAAAGAATCCTTGCACGTTCGTAAGATACAGTAGAGGATCGCGGCAATGTTGGATTTATCATAACATTGAACTTTTGTACATAAGTGCTCATTAAATTTGATAGCGGCAAAGGAGGCCTTGGCCGCTTCTGCCACTACCATGAACATTGGACGTGGATTTTCCGTCAAATAGTGTACTCAAACATATATGCAGAATGGAGCAGACAGTGTTGCGAAAGTGCCTATCTGGCTGTTATGGACAAAAACTGAATCCTTGTGGCGGTTGTTCGAAAGATAGATACAGCGCTGTTCACTGCATAGTCATTTTTTAAACGTTCGTAAGCTGGTTAAAAAGCGACGCTATTTCCAGTTGGACAAAACAAATGAATCTCGCTGTTTTTTGTCTACGTGCAACAATCTTAATTTGCGATGATCAAATGCAAAATTTTCGCAAGGTTTTAATAATTCACAATTCAGTGGATAACGCTATCCATCTTTCACGCAATCGGCCCCTGTTAGATAATTTCATCTACAACAAAATGATTGACCATAAGCGTAATTCATCATTAAATGGGGTATGGTGCAAGACGTATGTATAGCGCAAAATCACATGGCGAGAATAAGTATCAAAGGCCTTCGAGGCCGACTCACGGATGAATGCAGTAAGAAAAGTAGCAACAATAACAAAATGTAGTATAAATCGACCTGAAAATAGGCTGTAAATCAAGCTTGGTAAACATGAACACAACCTAACGATCTGTTGTTTTTTTGTGTTTTTTGTATTCCGTCTCTGGCTAAATCATGAATATTAATGATATATAATTTTAAACCAAAAATATACAGCAGTTGAATAAGCAAAAACAATTGAATCGGATTGAAACAGAAACGGAGATGTGATACCTGATAAACGTTTTGAAGATCTTATATCGCACATTAAGTTTAAAAATAATCTTTGCAACGAATGCCAAGTCCTTGCAACAAATACTACGACTGCGAGCGTAAAGCAGTCTGGGTATTTTCTATTGTTTAAATGCACCCCACATCACCTCTATCCGATGCTTACAAAGATTCATAGATGCATGCTGCTGTGCAGCATCCATGAGTCAATTCAGTTTCCTGAGAGAGTTGATTTACGGCTATAAAGACATTTACGCCTCTGGAATTATCTGCTTGTTGCTGTGTTATGTGAATATACAGTCGAACCTGTATTAAGCGGCACCGCATTAGGCGGTCACTCTTTGTTAAGCGGTAATGTGACAAAGTTGCGAAAATTTTATAATACAAATAATATTTAAGTGACCTTTATTGAACGATTATCTCTATTAAGCCGACGCGGTCACCTGTTCAAAGGTCCAAAACTTAATTTTTCATCGTTTTGAAACTGTAGTAAACCGTCAGTGGAATGTAACTACAGCAAACATAATGCAATATGTAAATTCGGCAACAAGTCAAAGCGTATGTATTTGTTTCTCTTGTTACTCAAACTTGCGTAATCACTGAAAATGTCAACAGTGTGAAAGTGTCAAGTGTCGAACCGCGCGGTGATTTTCTTCAAGACCTATATTAAGCAGTCAACCTGTATTAAGTGGTCACTTGCGAAATCCCCGAGGGTGAGCGCTAGATTCGACTGTATATTAGTCGGGACCACATTATATACCCAACTAGAAAATGACTTGTGGAGTTTGTCGAGTACGTACGTGCAAGCAATTTGGATTGTTTTTTAAAAGATTAGACAGACATTTAAAGAGAGTTCACCCTGACATATGTAAAGGTGATCACAGTAAACTCCCTTTACCAGACACGAACGCGAAAGCACGAATTGTCAAGCAAAATTCGTCAAAAGATAGGCATCTAAGAAAACCTTGTCTTGTTCCTAGCTGTCGATACTTCAAAGTTCCCGTTTCACGATTGTCTGATCACCTTAAAAGACGGCATCGATTGACAGTCCAAGAGCACAATTTGTTATATTGTTTATGGCCGACCGAGATGCAACAACCTGTGGAAAGCGCGCAAAGGGAACGAGATCATTCACTAAAGCAAAGCAATAAAAGTAATATAAATATTCATTGCACTCTTCCTGGAGGATTCAGTAATTGGTGAACTACAGTACATTTTAAGTGAAATGAACGATTCTAAACGCCTGTGCGCTACTAAAGCTGGGGGCAGATTAAGCCATGGTCGACTTTGCCACACTCCATTTCAACATTCCATTTTTCGCTTGTTCCTGTTGATAGACGCATATTTATCTTATCATCTTAATTAAGTCCATATAGGAATGTCTTTATATTGAAGGTCTATAGCTTTTGAAAAGGAAAACGAATCCTTGCATGTTCATGCTGTAGTTTCAATATCACAAAATGCGTGATTCGGCGAGGCGCAGATCGGTTGCTAGGAGAAGAAGACGGTAGTTTCTGACTCTACAAAGAATCAACAAAAACATGTTATATTTTCATTATGTTAGAACCATTACATTGGCTCTTATAGTGATGTTAAGAATAGTTGGTTTGATAAACGTACATGAAATATACTTTGCATTCCAAGCACTCAAGTTGTAGTCTGTCCTATTTTGGCGCACTTTTGAAAATATTTCAAAACTGGCGCGGTTATCGCAAAAATAACATGTCCTAACTACCAATCTCTTTGCCTCTTAAAAGTCAACATTTTATTGGTTGAAATACTTAATGCACTTGAGATTCAAATTCTAGCGCTATTCAAACTCCCTCTGTAGCGTGTTTGGATCGTGCTTCGGCGTTTTTGAAGTCTCAAGCAAATCGTATCTATTTACAAGCGCGCTTGGGATTTGCGTTTTGTGGGGTCACATTATCAAGCGCGCTTGGAAGGTGATGTGTTGACAGATTCAAGTGGATTTTGCTCAAGCAAGCGCTGCGGCCTTTATTGATAACATGCACTGGCGCCTCATTATCAGTAAAACATGAGAATCGACTGATGTTGCATCTGGTGACCCCACAAGCACAGAATCAGGACAATTGGAGAGAACTCTAAAAAGGCGATATTGCGGTGCAGCTATGTTTTAGGCCATGACCCGTAACACCACACAGACAGAAAAATAGCGCCGAAACCTTTTGCACCTAAAGCGTCAGTGAATAAGTTCAACTGTTGCGTGCATTCAGCTACTATTATCTGAATATTTACAATGCTTATGATATCCTATCTAGAAACAACATAGCTGAAGGCATAAAATTCCTATTGGCAAGTAAATATTGTCTATATATGTTTCCTTTGGACTTCATGCATTCATTTACACATTTGGATAATTTTTATCCACAAGCATAACTCTCTGCTTTGCATACGATCAAAATTTTGGCTAAACACGTTAACCACCGGCACTAGTCAGTTATATTTAACGCGCAAATTTTGATACGCCTGGTCAGAATACGTAGCAACATAATATGTAACAGTGCATGCAGGAAAGTACTCAATGTCACCTTGATTTGAAAGCGTCGTGTGCACTAATAGTTTAGAAAGGAAACATGGCACGTTCACAAAGATTGTGTTAGGCATTCGGTCATGGTTTTTGTTTTTACATTTCTACATCGTCTTTTATTTCAAAACTTGAGAAAATTTTACTATACTTAACCAGAATAGCTTTCGGTGAAAAAGAAGTTCATCTTTTTCGAACAATAGGTTGTAGAGCTTGAGGTAAAGATTTGCGTTAACTCTGAGTTTAAGTTACCGGGGTTTTGAACATGCAACTGACCCCAGGTGGTGATTTCCATATCAAGGCACCATTGCCACACAAGTAAATATGTGGCATATCGAGTAACAGTTTATTAGCATAAACATACTTCAGGTAGGATCATTGACACTTGACAATCGAAGAGGAGAGGCGACCATCATACATACGAAAGCATGAACAAACGATCAAAACGCACGAGACCAAAGGTTTGTTTTTGTATACCTTTCTTTAGATTTTTGCATTGTATCGTATGGGTAGCCGTTATCACCAAATCACAACTAACTCAAATCACAACTAACTCGAATAAATGAATCACAATTTGAATCACAACTAACTTGAATAATTTTTAAACATATTAAAATGAGAAGGCTTGTTTCAAAGTTGCTTAACATTTTGATGTGTGATGACGAAACAATACAAGAGATTGAGCGTAAAGAAAATGAATAATTTAGCGGTGTTTTAAATAGACGTAATTTCGATATTGGTGTAGAGTATTATAAAATGGTTACTCTAACGACATAACAAAGTGTCCAATGTTTTGATGCTACTTACAACAACCGAAATATTTTAAGCATATTGTAAGATTTGTAGCAATTCAAATGAAGCTCGAATGCAATTTGAACTACACTGCAATGCTGCATTGACATTTGTCTGGCGCGGGAACATCTGGCGGCCATGGCGGGAATGGGTAGTTTACTGATAGCATTAGTTTACACGGCTTTTTTGCATATAACAAGTAAGACGTGCCTACTAAGGCTGATTTATACAACGCAATTTGTAGCATGCGATTCAATATTTAATTCAAGGTATAATCTTTTACACAAGCAACAATTTTCAATTACGACTGGGTTCTGAGTGTTGTTATACGCTTGTCATATTTATCGCCCAAAGACATACATTGAAATCAGAATTGCATGCAACAAACCCCATCGTGAAAAACGGCACAAAAGATATCTATATTTGTGGAATTAAATTCCTGTTGAGTCGGTGTGAACAGTTGAGGAAGTTACCTGTGTGTTGTTAGTCAGCTCGTCCTCATTCAAAACAATTTCAGCCGCCATTGTATTTCTGCAACCTCATTAAACACATTTCCTAGTCAAAGAAGGAGGATGAAGCTGACAACACACTGTTACGATGTAAGTTGTTCGTACAGACTCGACGAGAGGCAGATATCTTTATACACACGTCTTACAAAAACATGCTATATTGACACGTCAATGCTTTTAGTAAACTTCATATTCCCGCCATTTTTTCCCGCGCAAAATGAACGTCAATGCAGCTTTCAAATGTAATACAATCCACTTAGCGTAGTGACTCATTCTTTCCGCAAATGCAAGTAATCGCTTGGTGTCAATTGTTGGTTTTTGGAAGCCTTTTCTTTTATTCACTAGATAAAGCAAGGAAACCGGAGACGCGCGCAAAATCTTTGGCATTCGCGTCACGCTTGCACACAAGTCTTCTTGTCTCAATATAATGAATGATCCATTCTAGAGCGTCGTAGCCAAGTGCTTTGTAAATGAAATAATTTTAATATCATAATCATTAATCATAGTCGTATTACAGTATCACATAGAGTGCAGCTGAAAACACGATTACGGACCAATCCCCCTTTCTCGCATTTTCAGGCAACTGCCCCCTTTTCTTACGTTTTCAATAGTACTGATAAATACTGTAAAATAACTGTGGTTATAAATTATTAGCAAGAGATATGAAAAGCAACCTTGGAATTTGCCAGTAAATCTGCCTTTTTGTCTTACTTGAACAACAGAAAATCAATCGAAGCCGACCTTTCCCCAATGTGTAATGATTGGCCAATTATCCACCAATTAACTCACAAACAATATTTACTCCGTATACGTGATGTCCTCCATATCTAGTTTTTCTTAACACAGCTAAGCGTTTATGGTATTCCTGTTTAATCGTGTAATGCACTACTTTTGGCTACATACCAACATGTAGCTACGTCGCGCGTAACCATTTTTCGTGTTCGTTGTGATCCATTTCTGTTTAGGTTAATTCATTCCACATGCATACAATTTTTCGTGGTGACGGCCGCCCATAATAACCAAGACATAACAATTTAGCAAAACAAAAAACCCCAAACTGATAGCTTCGAGAAGCATAGTATATAGAAGTTACAGTATAACAAGCTGTTTTCGTTCCCAGATCTGTTTGGGCAAAGATAAAGACGGTTTTGAGGAGCGGTTCATTAATGGATATATAGGTATAGTGCAGTAAATTTTCGTAAAATCATGACATATTAGAAGACAATAATTCATGCTTTGGCTTGGCTTATTTATGTTCGAGCCAAATATAAAAAAAGAATCATTTGCATGATCAGTTACATGACTTTTAAGCAAGCTTTACGTTCATCGATTTAGGAAGAGGGGTTTTTGCCACTGAGAACTTTCAAAAAGGCGATTTTCTTCTCACCTATAAAGGTGAATTGGTGGATGAAACTGAAGGTAGTCATAGGGAGGAAAACTACCCGCCCGAGATTGGAAGTTTCCTGTTCTTCTTCACTCATGGATGCAAACGTCTTTGGTAAGTTCACCCAACTAGAATTCAAAAAAATGTACAAGAGATACAAATCCGGAAAACAAAAAATTTAGTAAGTTTGAAATACACGTTGTATCAAAAAATGTCTCAAATATAAGTTGTATTTTGCTTGCTATTTCGCAAAATTTGGAAGATTTTTCCGTTCCTATGGATAGTTAAGACATTTCTGATATACCCAGGATATTTTCTGTTTCTAGAAACAAATTTTCGTCACCGGGGTGGTGTATCCTCTTAAATTATGAGAGCTTGCGCGCGAAAAATTTGAAGCTGCAATAGAGATATCATTCAACCGCCTGAAAGTATAGAAGGTTTTTGGTCAAGTATCAGAGTTTCAAAAAAAATGATGCTTACTAGGCGAAAGCGCGACCGTTAAAGTTGACGAATATTTCATTGCACGCAGATAATTACATGCATCTTGATTTTAAATTTTAGTGGATTAAAAGCATCTTGATTTTGACTGATGTCATGCAAGGACGAACAAATGAAAAAATTGATGCAAAAGTTTTAATGCAATGACAAAGCAAATTCATGATAAAAATGTTTTTATAAAATCAACTTGTGTTTGTTTTCAGCTTTTTGCTTTAATTTCTTCATTTCCCAATCATGCACATGATTAGTAACGCTAAAATCAACCTTGCATTTAATCTGCTGTGCGCAATGAAACATTCTACAACTTTAGGTCTCTCACGTTGCTCTTTTTGCGCACCATTATTCCTGAAAATTTGTTAGTTTCTAACCAATCTTTTATACTTGTAGGTAGTTTAATAACATCCCATGTGCCTTTTGTGTTTCTGTTAAATCAGCCAATAGCAAGATGTTTTCTTAGCCATTTAGCCATGTCAAAAACAACTGTTTAATTGACCATTTGCAGAATTATTGAAACGTACTATTATACACGCAAAGCCTAAACTACATTATTTGGAAAACAGACAGAAATGCTGAATAATGTATTAAACTGAAGAGAATTCAAAAGAAATTAAAGCAGGAAGTCCAGGCTATACGTGTATAATGTCATGCTTCAATAATTCTGCAAATGGTCTATTGTTTAACTTAGCAGAAACACAAAAGGCGCGTGACGACCAGAGTAGCATAAACCAAAACTCAACATTGAAAATGAGTTCTGTTGAAATTGAAACGAGTTCCCTGACTATCTCTTCGACAGAATATGGTGAAAATTTGAAAGTTTATTAAAAAACTTTTAGGCAGTTGAATAATATCTCAATTTAGCTTCAAATTCTTGCGTGCAACCTCTCCCAGTATAGAAAAAAAGGAAGAACCCCAGTAGCAAAAATTTGTTTATGACGGCAAAAATTGCATTAGGTATAACAAGAAAATCTTAACTACCCCTAAGAACACAAAAATTTCCAAAGTTTTGCAAAACAGCCAAGCAAAAGATAACTTTTACATTTGGGACATTTTTTGACACACCCTGTATAGCTGACGCAAAAATAAAAATTGAAGCTACTTAAACCAAGCTTTTTGCAGCATTGATGCGACTTACTCTAATGGCTTGGGACGACTAGTTAATGACAGTCCACACAAGTTCGCAAATTGCACCATGAAGAAAATCGTTGAAAACGATGTACCAATTCTGGCCTTATTTGCTATAAAAGACATCAATGCAGGAGAAGAGTTACGTTACGATTATGGTTTGCAACATCTGCCATGGCGTGGCAAAAACGGTAAAGGTTCTGTTCAGCTGGAAATAAATATATGCATACATACACAATGAGCCAGTCAGCTCCAGTTTCAGTTCGCAGTTTCTGATTCAGATTGAATAAGGAGCCAGATGCATTGCGTTCATGTTTCAATTGCTCTTACCCCACGAAGGCTTCACCTATTGTAAAAACTGCTTTTCTTCATTCTTATTCCACCTAAGGACTATCACGTAACGGAATGGTCGATTCGTTGCAGCTTCTAAATTTCTCGCAAGCTTGCATAATCAAGTCGCCAAGTGGCGTCGAGTCAATTAGATCTAAAGAAATATACGATGCGTTCCTATAAAAGTTGCTGTATCGTTGTAACGAATAAACGTTATGCTATAATACTTTTTTTAATCTTCTCTGTTAGCTTTTACATAGCTTAGAGCTTTTGGTTTGTCTTCAGCGCTTTTAGTTTGTTCTTGAGAGCCCGCTGAATTTTAAATATCACAAACGGCGACGTAGTGTAGAGGCGGCTGACTCGCTGCCGCTTAGCGATTTAAAACAGTCGTTCTCTGACACAAGTTACATATATTAGTGTGATTGTAGCATATTTCGTTGTTTGTCGATAATATTCACATTATTTGAAGATGTTATTAAGCGTATATCACTTCAAACTTTGTCCGAACAACTTGCACATATTTGGTGGTCGAACCGGTCTCCACAAATTGTCACTGACCGTCAGTCAGTAAACAACTCACGTTCTAAGAACGCTTTATCTCAGCAAAAAATTTACGTCGGCCAGAAACACTTTTTTTCATTCTTCTTCGGTAAATTATATCTAAAACAACTGAATAGATTGCAGCGCTTTTAGGTTCCACTGCAAAGCTCGCATAAGTTAGGTTATAGCAGTGTCCTAAACTGGTACTAACACTCCCGAATTTTTGTCGTTTTCTGAAAGTTAAAAATTCACGCAGTTTCGGTCAGGTGTTCTAATATTTTTCATTTTTCATTAGTTTTCATCACACTAATCTAACTTGTGACAGAGAACGAGTGTTTTAAATCGCTAAGCGGCAGCGTGTCAGCCAGCTCTACACTACGTCGCCGTTTGTGATGCTTCAAGTTATGCGAGCTCTCAAGAACAAACTAAAAGCGCTGAAGACAAACCAAAAGCTCTAAGCTCAAACGAGTCCCGCAGAAGAAGTCCTGATTGAAATTTGAATCTTTTACATTTTTTCTGTTTTTCATACAGTCAATGGGCAAGCGCGTTCTGCAGAGCAAAGGAGAGATGAATTCCATAGTAAGACCTACAGAGACTGTATACTCTATGAAAGATAGAAACGTTGTACAATGGACAGGTTCCTATACGAAAGAAAGGATATTAAACATTTTAAATTAAAATTTCCCTACATAAATTAAAAACAATTTTTGCTTTTCAGTTTCCACAGGTGACGTTAAATCTGACGAAGAAACTCATTCGGTAAACGATAGAAGCAAAGCTGAATTTTACGGTAAGTTGTTGTTCAAAACTAGCAACGTTCAATAGATTAATATTTTATTCTAAAGCCGAACTCCTCTGATTTATAAAGATGTGATCTGCAAAGTAGAATGCGATGATGAAGTCAGTTCCGCAGAACAGTCCTGATTGAATATTGACATTCTTTCTATTTTTCATACACAGTCACTAGGCAAGCGCATTCTACAGAGCAAAGGAAAGATGAATTCCATAGTAAGACCTACAGAGACTGTATACTCTATGAAAGATAGAAACGTTGTACATTGGACAGGTTCCCAAGAGAGGATATTAAACATTTTAAATTACAATTTCCCTACATAAATTAAGAATAATGTCTGCTTTTCAGTTTCTACAGGTGACGCTGAGCAAGCGAATTCTACAGAAAAAGGAAAAGATGAAATCCATAGTAAGTCATACAGTGTATATGAAAGCATAAACTCCACAATTTTTTCATCTTTAGCTTTATATTTTACTATTCCTAAATGCGCCAAATTTCAATCGGTTACTATCCTTAATTTACTTTATCGCAAATAAATAGAGTGGCAAACTTTTCCTCCAAAAAAGTAAAATTAAGGAGCAGATTCTACCAATGAAGAAAGAATATTTTCATATAAAATTACGATTTTCTTAGCGTTAATAGTAATATTACTTTTCCAGGTTCCTTATTCTTAATTCCAGTTCATATATGCAGAATAATTTCTGAATTGAAAAACTATACCTTCAAATACACGTACTACTCTTTTTAAACACATTTTTCAACATTTTACAGTAACTGCAATAATTATTATGAATGAAGTGCCAATTGGATGAATTTGCACTTTATTTACCCAGTGGTATTTCTATGTCAGCTTCCACAGTTGCAGTAGACAGCACTTCAGCAGAAGAAAATGAGGCAGGAATACAATGGGGTAAGAATTTTAATTTTTGAAAATGTATAAGAGGAAAATGTCATTTCAGCAGTAATTACTTATGGATGCTAATCATATAT
>JAODVM010332215.1:0-11471 GCA_025400095.1 Phenganax marumi
GGATCTGCAGGAGTTGTAGAGTAAATCCCTACTTTAAGCAACACAACTGTTCGTACTACTCCCTGATAACGGTACGTGCTAAAGTCAAGACTCATAACACATTCCTTTTATTGACCTGGTTAGATGAATATCAGACCTTGGCCTTTTGTCTATGAACCTATTGCATTTTGCCTTCAAAGCTCGATCGGCGATCTAATGTTTTACCAGTACAGATCTTATTAAACTATTACCTGACGTGGTTGCATCTGCCAACATGAAACTGAAAGGAAAATAATGAACGTATACTCAGATGAAATTAAGAAAGTATAGTCTGCATAAAGAAAATGTTAATATAAAAAATGCTTATAAGTTATAACCTTTTTCCGTCACCTGTTTTGAAATTTTTTCTGAATTCGACAGGCACGGGGGGGGGAGCTGGAGGGCTACAGCCGTCCTAAAGAATTGTTGAGCAAACATCCAAAACTCAAAACTTAGTTTAAAACAATGAAGTATGCTGCAAAATCCCTTGGAGGTTTCTTTTTGCTCCTCAGAGCACCCCCTCCCAATCAAAAAGACCTTCCTACGGCACTGCACTTGGTGAATTTACTGGCAGAAGTAAAACGATGACAAAACAATAAATGAAACTTACTCATATATGTCGAGATGAATGAGGAATCTAGATAAAAGTATAAATCAAACTAATCACGCACTAAATAACGTATCAAAAACCTGCATGAGCAGCAAGACTTCCATGTCTCACCCAACGTGCAACGCTGAATTATGGCATGGGCAGTTTGTGCCAAGTACATGCTACAGCTACAGTATACCCCGAGGAGACTATTGTTTGTCGATCTGTCCATAAATCGGCTGCTTAGGGAAAAGTCGTTTACTGTAAAAAGTTTGCAATCGGAAAAATGCCCATTACCATAACCTATGGGGTTCTTTTGGTTGTGTACTCACGTCAGAACGGTTCTCGCCAATGAAACTAAAGATGACGTCAAGCCAGAGTAAAAAGGATTGGTGAATGAAGAACTGCTTGCTTTAGCAGGATATTCAACACATTCTCCTTGTTCGTTTCTTAATGTATATCTAGATAAGCCACGAAGACAACAATTTATCAAATATTAAAATTCAGTGATCCACAGTGAAATAAAGGTATATGGATGGTGACCCATGAATCTAATCAGCACAGGATTCTCGTATAAAATACTGATCTATCTCTCGAGAGTTTACCGTCAAACTTTACCTAAAGCAATAAATCAGGTTTGCAATGCTACCTAAACTCAGGCCTAGGTCAAACGTCGCTCTTCTCATGTACCGAACCTAATCAATGATCTAAAGTCTTTGTCTGAGCTCATTTGCATTAGGTTCGGTGCATGAAAAGAGCGACGTTAGGCCTCATTCGGAGTTTGCGCAGACTCTAAATTCTTGAAAAAGAAGCCGTTTTATCTTAGATGCGACGATACAAAATGGACAGGATCGTGACGCCTAAACCAAACCTAACTCATGAAACTTGACGAAAATCCTCTAAATAGTATGAATAAACAATTGTGCAAGTTGAAAGATGTTTGCAGACTGTAGCGTCGAAGCATACCGTTTTCGGTAGGAAAACGGTCGTGTCTTCAAAGCTGAGAGATGTTTTTTGAGTGCGTAAGATACTAGGGAGATTTCCAATAAAACTGGCATGGCTGCATCATTTTCTACTGTGGTCTATCGCAACCTGATTACCAGTAGTGTGTACTGAATATTCATTGAAAATATTACTGTAGCTGTGTGTAGTATTTAACGGTCTGTTGTAGGTAGGTCTATATTATAAACGGTTATTGCCACCAAAATCAAAACAAGACGATGATGCAGACTGCGCGAAAATAATCTTTTTACAAAAATGCAATCATAAATCTTGGGGTTCACTTATTTCCATCACGTGTACTCAATCTAAAAACTATATTCACCTTGTATACAGAGAATTTCTGCCTTGTTCTAATTCTGACATCATTTCCCAATCCACACTGCCAAAGAATTGACCCACATTCTACAAATTATGTCGAGCGAAATAAGTCAAAACGTTAATTTATGTGCACGGTAGAACATAGGAAAAAGTGGGCTTCTAGAGACTGTATGCATCCGCCAGGCGCCAGTGTATACATACACTATGGCGCTGATTACTTGTTGTGAATTAAATGGTGAAAGTGTTATTCGCAGACAAAATAGCGTTAAGTGGAAAATGGATGTAAACCATGCACACGGGTAAAGGTATAAGCTGAGGCATGCAATCTTATCAAAAATTCAATTATTATAATATATGTATGTACGCAAGCTTTCAGCATATCTACCTTACTACTTTTGAAACTAGAGCTGACGACGAATGCATTTTCATCCAACAGATAAATTCGATAATTATCCTGTGCAAATAAGAAGTGAAAAATGAAGAAGTTCTATTTTAAGAGCCATCCATTTTAAGTGAATATAGAAAAATCGCTGAGCATGGTGGTTATACAGCAATTATAGCCGCGTCCTAACAAAAGTACGACGGCGCATTTGAGTTAACAACTATACATTGAATAATCGTGTTTGGGCTGTACCTTCGTATCAATATGACTTAAGTTGTCTTTCAAAAAGAATTCTTCATCAATTTGAAAACCAGATACTAAAATTACATGAAAACGGAGAACGGTACATTATTTATGCACGTAATCATTATGATGCATGTGATTGAAAAAAGTGGCCAACTGCAAAGAACAACATTGCTTTTACTCTGAGAAAACACAGATCAATAAGAACTCCTCTAGTAAACCTGTCTCTGATTTTAATCAAGGATTCAGCCATGAGTTGGTGGAAGGCACGATCTCCTTGCAAAGAACAAAAGGAAAAACACGAGGGATTCAAATGTCTATACTTACCAACAGGAGTTATGCTTATGTTAGAAACGTTTATATGAATTCCTTTGTAAACAAAAAGACTTGATGAACCATACTCTGATTTACCTTGAGAAAAATTAGGTACAAGTTGTTAAAATGTACAAGTATTCCTTTCTCCCAAATTCTATCATTCCTCCATAATCCTTCAATCCTTTATTCCATATATAGCAAGAAGTACTACACGAGTAATCAATGAGATACAATTCATCTACTTGAATAACCAATTAAGTACGAGTATACTGAGTAAAAACTAGTAGCTAGCAAAGGTAATGCAAATCAAATATGCGCTTTGCTAAAATCATGGTGCAAAAATTGCAATAATACATACAAGGCGATTCTTCTCATTTTGAGGGTTGTGAGTGGTTAACTGAAAAACGTACGTACAGAAAACTACAACGTTGCTGGACGTGCTGGACATAACGACATTCACATCAGAGTCATCAGTGAATCCTCTCGATCACATCTTAATTTCGGGATGAGAGAATCGAATCCGAAATCGCCAGTGTAGACGGGGCGTTAATGGGTGCAAGTGCGGTGTTCGAACATCCCTAGCTAGTTTATTGTAAAACTTCAAGGAAGACCAGATCGCTAGAGAAAAACTTCTCGTACACGGGCACGATATGGTTCGACTACTTCAAAAGAATACACTGCCATCGAAAAGCGAAGAGTTTGTTCATCGTATATAACATGTATGAACAATAAATAGATAATACTGAAAGCACATAGTGTTATATTGGTGCTATTTAATGCGATGCAATGTACTGTGTTTGCGAATGAGTTTCGTACACTAAAACAAACGGGTGTATGTGATAATTACCGTCATTATAAGGAGCTGATACTATGATTGCATTTGTTTTGAGGTTGCTGACCCTTTGAAGCATTTTCTCTTTCATTATTTCTGAGCTGAAACGAGAAATCAAACAGCTAGGAAAATCACGTGTCGCAATATATTAAATCCATAGATGACCATCATAACTGTACAACCGGCGAAGGGATGCATAATGACTGCATAAATAATAAGTACACAGCGTTGCACAATACCCGATGCCCATCTTACCGATCACTAAATTGTGAAACTTTCAGAAGTCCCCAGTTTGTTTTTAAAAATGCTGTAGAAATACCGAATCTACAAAAAAAACCCGATAAGATGCTTTCCCTACACTTACGTTTCGCGCTGTGCGTCAGCATATATCGTGCATAAAAATCTGCAGTGGTGCACTGTCAAAAAGGATACAGTGTTTTTATGACAGCATAACATATACTTCTTTCACTGTAACTATTGTAAATAGTGGATACCTGGTTATATTCTGTGGCCAAACGTTTTGTGTTATATTCAAGTCAAGAAGAAGAAGAATATTACCTTGAAAAGAGATATTCAAAATCCTAGTTTTGCAATCACGTCATTTTTTAACCAAATTATCGGCAAGCCACAATTTTTCGTTGACGATTTGTTTCCTTTTTGAGTGGATTGTACAACAATAAATTAAAAAGAGATCGAACATTTATTTCTTAAACTATCATTGAAGTTAACTGAAAAATTTAGAACGGCCTGATTTTTGACACACTTGCTCGTCATCTAAAATCTCAAAATCACCTTTTTAATAAATGAATATTTACCAGTGCAATTATGTGTTAACAAACGCCTTAGATCTTGGGAAGTTGCTGTTAAAGGGAGAGTTGTCGAATTGCAGTGTTGCCTATGAAACAACAGAATTACTGAGGATATGCCGGGTTGTTTCCGTAAGTGTAATCAAAAGATTTTGCGCATCAATGATCACAGACAACAGGCATCGCCGATGAGTTACGAAAAATTGCGATATATGAAAACCAGCCCTAAACAAGAGAATCTGAGTTTGGAATGAGAATCAGTTTTGGAGTGAGAATCAGTCTGGAATGTAGAAAAACCACCTCTCATAAAAGCCAACGGAGTGTGCATATTACTCAGTTTCACGTCGCAACGTTGCAAGATTTTCTGTAGTTGTCCGAACAACTTCGTTCCTAAAGCTAGTAGTGAGTTTTAGCAAAGAGTACGAGTACCACTACAAATATGAAAATCGTCATTTTTGCGGAAAACGCTCGTTGGGCGCTTACGCCATCTCGTACTGATAACAACGAGTTTCACAAAAACATTCGCACTCATGTTTGGGCTGGCTACGACTTCCTTGCGTCAGCACGAGATGGAGTAGGCACACAAAAAGTGTTTCGCGCAAAAACAATGATTTTCGTATCCGTAGTACTCGTACTCTTTGCTAAAACTCTCTCCACCACGTGTGCAGTCCGCCACGTGTACACATGGTGCACGCTGAAACGAGCTGTTTCGGTGAAGACGTCTTCTTCATAACTATCAGTCGGAAACATGGTTGTTTTCTAAAATTTTTGTAGACTTCGAAATGACACTGACAAACATTTCGATTTCTGTGTCATGCACGTATTATCACCGCAAATACTCTACTTGCTCAAGTAGTAATAATTAAAGCACACACCAATCTTCCAAAAACACGACTTCGTCACTTCCATTGTGCTTGTTGTCTAAAAAAGGAAAAATGTTTCAGGTTCTAATCCATATCATAACCCACCTTCTTTCTCTTAAGCAAAATTCATGGCGTTCCTTTTGTTTGAGTAAAATTTATTCTAAACGCGTAACATGCGTTAGGTTAGCATAACTTGTTTGAGTCGTTGTTAATCAGCTCAGGCGCACACGAAGGGATTTCAGCCAGTCGGTTCACTTCAACGTACTCAACAGAAATCAGTTAAATATTGCCTCAAAACTATTTCACTTCATTTAACTACTATTGACCAAGGGAAGATGCAAAAAATAAGCGCAAAAACGTAAGCATTCGATCAAATTTTGTTGCATAAATCTGAACCAGCCGACTAAAGTTGGCTCTCGTGTGCGCCCGGCCTTTAGCAAATATATGTGTTAACCTATAATAACAATTTAAAAGTCCATCAAATGTAAAATCACCCGACGTCCAGCCTTTCGATGTTAAAAATTATTCTGGAGTTATAAATCGTTCATGGTATACTAACCTATAAAATAGGGTTGATATTCTAGGACCTCATAACCATATTTGAAAGAAGTTATTCCTAAACTAAATAGAACGTATTACGACAGTCACATAACATTATTCAATTTCTTCTTCGAAGAATATATCGAAATGGTTAAACAAGCATTGAAGAAAAAAATGTCGTTAAATTCATACTATTTTACCTGAAAGGAGTCTGCTTCATTTTGGTAAAAATATATTTTCTTTCAAGTGGTATAATTCTCAGATAACGCTAACACGAAAGAAACACGTAAGAAACATTGAACACATGCATGTGCTTGGTGAGCTTTCTCAGCAATTACGTCACAGTTATAGGACAAGTGGCTACTCAATGGAACAACTGCATTATTGCTTGGTATCAGCCTCGCAAAATTACATCACGTGCATTAGGAAATGAAAAAATGGACAAGGCGACACGCCGAGGCGCAGGAGTACATAGCACTAGTGTACAATGTCATTTAAATGACGGGCAAGTCCGTGAATGCCATGTTTTGCATGTGCGTTCAAGTCTCATGCAATAGTAAAGCGCCATGTATAAGACAGGTAAGAATCCATAACGGAAAAATGCCAAGATAAACAAGTTATACCGCCTATTTCTAGCAATCATGATAAAGGTAATAATTTCATCTCGTGAAAATGCTGGAGTATAGTACCCGCATTCCCGCCCAACGAACCTCGTATTCAGTAAATGAAAAACCGGTAATTGTCTTTTCGCCTGTTTCTCCATCTTTAGTTGATAAAATTTTTTCTCTCAATACCTAAACAGATGTAGTATATAGTTCAAATGTTTTTGAATGCTTGAAGCACTACTACCATTCATTGACAAAATAAGTGCATGAGTGTAAATCATGTAAATGTGCAATTATACATTACTTTATACATTTTAGTAACGCTCTTTTCGAATCGTGGAATAGTCGTCAAGGCTATATGATTTGAGTGGAGAAATGACATTCTCACGACTTTTAATGAACTCTTTGTTAAAGTGTATTTTTTCATTTCTAAAATTGACCATTGTTTCAATTTCTCTTAGCAGCCGAGCATAAAAAAGAAAATAAGTCGAACACTGATGTGACGTACGTTTATGCAGAAACGCAATACAAGATTACCAAAAGATTGTTCTTTTGTTCTTCAGGCACAAGTTCAGCCATGGTCAGGTCAACATCGCCTGTACTTTCAACATACCCAAACTAATAAAAAATTTAATATAACTTCTATTTATATCATAACTTGCAAGCAAAGGAGAATTCTCAACGAGAATTATACGACGGTTCTCTGCAAGACGCCATTGCGTGAAGTTGATTTCGTGCAACAAAAACTAACAAATCTAATGATTTTTGGCCAGCATGCATTTGGCAGTTTGATCAAGTCTGACCTATAAAATTCGCTCCTGATGTGCAATGCTATTGCGCAGAAATTCTCTCTTATGGCAAATGGTTCTCGGTCATACAAAGTAAAACAATACTCGACTGTTTATAGATGTATTCAGAAATGCTAGAACATCGACGCATGCAAATATCTATCATTATTTACCATAGCACGTAAATTTGGGTGTTTTACAATGTCACCATTGTTGTCAATTATGAATGCGTAGCCACCAGCTCCAATCTGTTAAGATTTTTATTCATATTTAATAAACTACATTGAATGAGTAGAAAACAGGCATATTTTTCACAATCAAGAGATCGAGTGCTTCCACACCCGACTTCCTACAAAATAGTTGCAATCATGTAGACAAAACAAACCTTAATATTGAACAGTAAAACTTACATAGGGTTCATAGGTAAAATTTGATAGCTCTTTGATAGTCACATCTGTTCCACATACTCCTAAAAACAGTCTCTCCTAAAAAAGAGGCGAGTAGGCTCAAAGACTATTTTTAAGTGCACTGAAAAAATCTTGGCGAAAAAGTAGAAAAAGGACGAACGACATCTTTTATGAATAATGATACCATTATTTGCATCTGTAAAATATACTCACATGAAACACAGGTAAAGTTGCAGTTACCATGATGCCAAGACCCTGGAATTAAAAAATAAATGCACATATCGTGAATCATCAAGAAGCACTTGAAGTCAACTATTTATATTGCATATACACATGCAACAGGCACAGTTAAGCCAAATCTGATCATTAATCTAGTCAATCCCATGCACGCATCGTACGATTCATTATTCAGAAGAAATGAAATACAACTGATGTCTGTATGAATGCCTTCATGAAGCAACATAGCCTTTCATATAGAACCCGAACACTCTACGGTGCTCCTGATCAGAGAACAATTGCATGCAGATATTTGAACAACTATAGTTTACCGATGCATCTCTATAGATACTGGTCCAAACTGGATTTAATGTCTCGTTGGTCGCAGCCATCGGTCTGCTCAATACAGACACGTAATCCTAAACACAACGGAGCTATGGTTCAACAAAAAATTAGTTTAACTGCTCATTGTATCATGAAAACTGACTTGAGTTAACAAGTAAAAAAAAAGAATACAGCATACATCGGCCCAGAATGTGAAATTCTTTTGCCGAAATTCGATATTATATAGTGAAAATTCCAACGAGCACTGAGGGCATATCAGAAAAAGGCTTTCAAACATGTGCATTTTGTTTCACTGAGAAACCAAAAGGGGAAGTTCATAGAATCAAAAATGCCTTTTTGTTCAAAGTAATCATTTCTATAGCTACCTCGATAAGGTCACGAACAGATCCCACAGTGGGAACTTTATAAAAATAACCTGGAAATCGATAAAGAAAACAAGAAGATAAGTAAACTTTCTAAAAGATGCAGATAATCAGTATCTTGAGCAAATGATGGAATTTTAGTTTAAATTGGAGAATTTGCACAAAATAGTCTTTTGAAATGTGATTTAAAAACACAAAATAGCTACCATGCAAATAGGGAAATATTTAATAATTTGTTATTTATCGGCTGAGAGGTCCATCATGGAAAAATATTTTCTCATCAGAAACATCCCTTGGTCTGTGGCCTCGGATCGCTTCTGACTAAAGAAAATATTTCTCAAGAACAGACCAGCCTAAACCGCAAATAGCTGATTTAAAGGGCCTGTTCATATGGGCCAAAGTTATCCCGGCTAGCGAGGAAACTTGTCGACAAATTTGCAAGCGAGATCTCGCCTTATTAACAAATAGTACGAAAAATTCGATTGCGTTCACATGAGACGAAAAGTTATACCGCTTACCGAGATCTCGCTTGTTGAAAGGCGAGATCTCGGTTACCGGGATAAAATTTTCCCCATATGAACGCAATTTTCCCGCCTACCGGGAGAATTTTCTGTTTAGTCAGCAACTTTTCAATTTGTTTTAACGTCACAGACGAAAACTTTTCCCGGTAAGCGGGACAACATTTCGCCATATATGAACAGAACAAAACGATTTGGTTGGTCGAAACGTTTCCTCGCTAACCGGGATAACTTTGGCCCAAAAGAACAGGCCCTTATTTTAAAATTTTTTTCGGTCGCTTGCGTAAAAACCCGCGCATGCACTCGTGCCAAAGTCAAGTTCAAGGTAGTAAGTGGCGTAGAAGTGGCGTGATACATCCCACTGGTACATCCTTACATGGGAATATCACGCCCCTGAACACGCCATTTTCACGTCCTCGTTGACGTCGCGTCGTCTTTGCTAAACCTCCCCAGTAAAACTCACTCTCACTATGCTCACCCTCGTCTGATGCCATTTTACACAACTTTATCACTTTTCTCAAAGTTTCTCAAAAGTTTTCTTAATATCCTACAGCGTTCACGTTTTTGTTAGGTTTGGCGGGAAAACCGGAGAGGTCCGTTCGTATGGTACGGAACTCGTACTCCGCAGAAGGTTTTATACTAGTTAGAGACCTGACGTACGAAACGCAAAATAGCAAACCGTGACAGGCAAAACAAATTCCCACCTTTATTAGAACATGCCATCCACATCAAATTTTCAGAAGAACTTGCTGGAGTTGGAGTTCCCAAGAGGTAGCTAAAAACTCTGATCTAAACAAAACAACAATGCGTGCACTTAAAGGCTCCTTGTTTTCGTTGAGCGATATAGTAGTGCATGTTTAATATACAGGGCGTATAAAAAAAAACGCAATCCAACTTTAAAGCTTTATAACCGAAATAATACAAATTTTCATGTCTTCATTTTGAGTTCATGTTGTAGTCCGATCCTTTCTAGACTTGTTGTGTTGTTGATTGTGTATTTTAAAGCCATTTAAAACTCCAAAATAAGTGATTTACTGCAAGCGGTCAATTTTAGATGCATGAATTCAACCGGAGTTCTTAATTCCCAATGGTACATTATTGTTGCATGCGAATACTTTGTTTGAAATTCTTTTAAAGCACATTTTTGCGTGGAAATCCATAATTTTTAAGAAGAGTTGCTCGTGAATTGCAGATTGAAGTGATATGTGTGTACTGAGAAATGGTGGCTACGCTAAATGATTGTAATCACCTTGACTGAAATTTTAAATTAATTCAAGCTATCTCAAATTTTAAATTGTCCGATTCCAATTACTCAAAGTAATATTACTCACTCATTTCAAGTTCAAATTTAATAAACAATATTTTTATAAAACTGAATAGCAGAGCAATCAAACAGTGGATATATAAGCCTTCTCCAGTTCCTCCTCTTTTTAAAAGTTTCGTTGGAACGTACGATTGCGTTTTTTTTATGCACCCTGTATACCAGTTGACTTTGAAATTTTAAGATTACACAGTTGGGAAATAACTTCTTCCATGCTAATTTCGGAAAACTTAAAATTCGTATTAGAGTTGGAGTTCGAATGGTTACTAGCGTTATCTGAAGAGCTTGTATTGAGAGAAACGTTTGGAACTTCGGCAGCCAAGTCAACTCCAATATTAACAAAGAAATTATTAAGCGCCTCTGCTTTCAAGTTATCATCCGATATAACAACGTCATGGCATTTGAGCTGGGCGATATTGTTGATTTTTTGTTATTACCCAAAAGAGTGTTGATTAACTTCCAACTGTATTTCATATCGTTGGACTGTGCACAGCTCTCAATTTTGTTGCAGAAGTAGCTATGCTGTTTTAGCTTTAGTCAATTCTGAGTTGACCCGGTTGCGACATTTTTTGCATTTCTCCCAATACAGTTTAGAGTTGTGCTTAACAGCCTCATTTTCTTATAAAAGTCCCTTCCTCTCATAAGATTCCAAAGGGTAAACCTACTAATAATATTGAAAACAACAACATCTCTCATGCTCAAAGAAAGTTCTTTCAATGCATAAAAACTCAAACTTAGGCTTTGACATATATACTATATACTCGCATTTATATTTGCTACTCAAACAGACACAAACTAAAGACTTTCTACCATGTGCAAAACGCTCCCTTCGAAAAGACTAAAGAAACACTGTGAAACATTTTTCGCTAGCAGTCAATGGTTTGCATCTGTAACTGGGGTCGGTTGTACGAAGCCCGTGTAGCGTAAACGGTGGATACGCCAGAATTTGAAAACGCTTTCTCGCATCTTGTAAATATACTGAATCCAGTCTTATGAGCTGA
>JAODVM010332326.1:0-11470 GCA_025400095.1 Phenganax marumi
TAATTCGTTTGATACTGCAAAAACTCATGACATGTTCTAGCTTTATATCAGCAATTTAGCAAGTGTAGAGCTGTAGACACAAAGTTTTGCTCGCGTGTTATACTTTTCTCACTCCTTCTGACTTTCGCCATTTGTGCAGCAATATGTTTATATTATGCCACGAAGCACATGTTCAATGGAAATTTAAGCAAAAGCAGGGTTGCGTGCTGATGGACTTGCTTAATATTTTAATAGAAATATGCACAAGAAATACCTACATCAACCCCCCGGAAAGTTTACGCCATGACTGTATGACTGTATGACTGACTGTATGACTGACTGACTGACTGACTGATGTGAATTTGCGCCACTCATCACAATACTGCAAAGTTTTGAAGAAACTTTGCACTAAAAATGACCCACATGCGTTCGTAATTTCGCGATTACAATTTTGACTGTCAAGGAAACGAAATTAGATCATTTTGAGGCTTTTAATAAAACACGCAAGAAAAACGAAGAGAGTTAAGTCATCAAAGTTTTTCAAGCGTTTATATGTCCATAGTCGCTACATTATTCAACAATAAATAACGATGTATCTCGTAATAGCAAATTCGACAAGTAAATTTCTTTGGCTAAGCATTAAATTGCGGACAACGCGACAATGGTTTCTACAAATCCATCAATCTGGCCGGAACGACCATAAACTCATGGAAATCACATTAGCTATGTTCACATAATCACTTTGCCACAACTATTCAGTTTGAAAATTATTTATATTGATTGCTGAGATCGTAACTTCATCTTTACGATAGTTCCGACCATTAGGTATCCAGATTAAGGCTCGTTTACGCGGGCGATTTTTGCTGCGATTTTTCTCCTTTTAGCGTATATGATCGAGTAGGTTGACATGGCGAGTGCATTAGGAGAAGAAATCCTTTTATTATAATGGATCTAAGGTTTTTAACCACTTATGTCAGAGTTTGCTCTAGATACTTTAGCACTGCAATGGATTTTGACTTAAGTTTTATATTGTAAGAATATTATAGCTAATTGCCTGAAAATAGTGTAGTATTATAATTTAATTGATAGAATGTACTGTAAAATGTATTGTAGTTTATACAGGGCTCTCGTTGATAACAGACCAGTTCAGGTCTGACGAGGCTACCCTATCAAAATAAAAGATCTATCTATCTATCTTAGCAACATTGTTATCTACTCTATCGCATCGTTCATCTGGCGAAAAGTCGCAGCAAAAATCACCTTTGTAAATGGGCCTTTAATCACAGCAGGTATTCATATTCATTCTTTCTCATCCTAGAGTGTCTAAGTTTGGTAGGGTTTTGCACCTGGCCTTGATGCCTCTTTTTGCATTTCCACCTCAATTTTTGCATTGATCTTTTCCCAGTCTATCTCAACCTGAAAAATTTTCACAGAAATTCGGTATCATGTGTATGCTACCTATGTGCGATCGAAACACTGCGCTTCAATCACTAAAGCCAGTTTTCCACTAGGCGGAATTTTCCCCGTGGAAAATAAATCTACCAAATTGATTGGCTAGCAATATATTTGGAACCAATCACGTTGCCAGATTTATATTCCGCACGGAAAATTCCCCCCAGTGGAAAACAGGCTTAAGGTCATTCTAACTCAGCAGTGTCGCCAGGTGTCGTTTGTCGCTAGCGGTTTTTGAAGACGTTTATAGTGACAGCTTACGACCAAATGAAAACCAGCCTTTGGCGGAAGTTCGTTCGTTATTCAGTATACTGTAGTTCCCAAATGTTCACCTACCCCCTGGGCAAACTGGAGAAAACGCTTGTTGTCTTCTGTCTTGTCGCAACTGTTCAAATGTTTATTTCTGTATGCAATCACGGTGTCCACGTGTGTCTTGTATTTTACAGCCAGTTCCAGGGCTCTGGAAAAAAAACCCCCGTCCACTTAACATCAGTTTACCGTGTGCTCGAAAAGATATGCGAACAGTTGCACAAATCAGAGGAGCTTTAATAAGAATTTGCCTAAAAAAGTTGGAATTAATCGATCAACACGTTTTATCTGCAATTATCGTTGACACCAATAAAGCGAAGTTAAGAGAGTTGAAACAGTAGTTGGTAGTGTAACTTCCAGATAAAGTTTTCTACGAGTGCAACACTAATACACGTTATCATTCAGTTATTACTTAGGTGCAAAAGTGGTTTTGTTATAAGTATGATATCTGTGTTATTCTTTCTGCGTAGTATAATGTGTTATATATACAGTGAATGATAAAATAATTATTGAACTCGGTTTTAGCTAAAGATCGTGATTTAGTTGTACCTCATGGCAAAATATCGTGAGTATAGCTGTGGCTCGCGATCTATCTGTTCGCCACAGATATATCACGACATTTTGTTCGACCTCGTATTTGAAAGATAACTTTTTCATATAGTATCGTAGATCTTTGGCAAGCAATGAAAGTTGTCCGTAATGCAGTTCGAATGCAAATGATTTAAGGAAACTACGCATCATTAGTATATTGAATCAAACTGAAAAGGGACAACCAAGTAGAGTACACCTTACCTGTCCCAGTTGAAGAGATCAATATGCGTCTGAATGGCTCGAAAGATCAAGCCAGCTTGAAGTAAAATAATCTCGGCTTCGTGAATTTGCTGACAGAACAGAGCCATAGCAGCATTACGCCCCTCTTTCGTTGGAATTTCTTTCACATGGTTGATATATTGCACTTTGTCAGCCTACAGCATAAACAACACAAGAGCATTGTATGTACAGTGTGAATACGGTTCAGAAATATCTCTTATGCATTTATTTATTAGAGTTTCCCTTGTACGTGTAATCACCAATTCTTTCGCCCTTACGTATTGAACCACTATATGCATTCACAGATCATATTGCCAACCTAATATCCGTTTCCTCGTCTGTGGTCCTTGATAAAACTGTGATAAACCCACTAGGATATACACCTTATCGGAATAGAAGTTTAATATCGCAAATACCTCGTCAATGGCAGCATAAGCAATTTCTGCCGTGTCTAATTCCTTGCCGTAGGCCGCCATTGTTGCCAGACAAGCCCAAAGTGTTTTGTCCTGGCAAAGATTGTCAGGGAGATTAGGTTAGCGTTCTATAGTAGAAAATTAAGCGTACAAACTATTATAGTCGTTACGATCTAAAAGTTTTTAATGAATTTTGGCATCTGGTAACGTCAAAGGAACACCAGCTTGCCAAAAATACCATTCTTACCTTCACAAATCTACACAACCGCACAGCATCGGACCATTTTGATTCACTGGTGTATTTATGTAACATCGCTGGGTAAGGCGAGATTCTAAGAGTAAGGTAGCAACTTTAAAGAGAATTAAAATACAATAAACGCAATTATAATGCAAACGTTTTCCACAAACGAGACTGCAATGTAAAGAGAGTAAAAAAAGAGAACTTACATAGTACTGCATAAGGATCCATCAGCTCGTCTCATTGAACACACGTTACCAAGAAAACTAACAATCTGAGGATTCTTGCCGAAGTCACTATAGATATATTACACAAGTACACATGTTCGTTAATAACCAGCGAAAGATTGAAGGCAACAAAAGACAACTATTAATCATTACACCTCACCATGAAGTGCCGTAATATTTTCAGATGAACGTGAAGCACTCAAAACAATAATGGCTTATTGACCGAGCGTGAGGTCTGTACTGTGAAATATCAGACCAAGGTTTTCTAGTATGGGCTGAGCGACGAAGGGCCCAGGCGCATGCAAAAAAAACCCCAGAGGTTTGACATTTCGCAGTACAGACCGAACAAGTGAGTTCAATAATCGGTTCATTATATAGCTGAAAACTTAGCCATTTTCACCGGGTAACATTATGAACGGTAAACATACATGTTCAATCAAAAACAGTTTGGTATAAAATTCACTCGGAGAATGTGAAATTGTTTTTCTCAACAGACCATCAGCAAAAATTTTCCCGCCTGATAAACGACATTCGGGACACCGGTCCAGATACGGAAAATGCGGACCACGGTCCAGATATGGGTTTTTACGGACCGCTTGTCAACCAATCAGAATAGAGAAATTTCAAAAGCCATATAATAATGATCAGTATTTACCCAGAGTCTTTGGTTATTATTGTGTCACTCAGACTGTCCTGGTCCACCAAAACAGCTTCAGGGTAACACCAAACTGTGAAGACGCCATCTTGAAATGCAGTCAGCATATTGGACGAGTCATTCCAAGACAATGATGTCACCATTGTTCCTGTTTTCAAAATAGATTGACAAACACACAAAGAAACCTTAATCTACGAATAGTGTAACGGAGACTGATTGACTTTTCCAAATAAAACAGGTTTTTTACGTCTAGTTCGGAGAGCCTTTTCCCTATGAAACCGTTTTCTTTACAAGAACGATACAGATCGCTTTCATATGTTGCATATTTAGAGTTGTCTGGCAATGAACGAGTTGTTTAGATACTCACCCAGCTTTGCTCTTCTTGGTGGTGAACCAAAACGTTGTACTGCAGTGATAAAAAGATCACGATTTCTATCGATTAACGCAAGCTGACGATTGTTGATTGGTCCACACTGATTCACAGCGACTTCGAGAACTTCGTGCTGAACAACAGTGACATAAACAGAAATTAAATATTTGTTTTCAAAACGTGATCGCCATTTTGCGCGTCAGTACCAATGAATGTAGCACAAGAAGTTCCAAATCATAATTTCGACACTCCTGTTTACTGCTGCAGTGCCTCTTTACTGCAATGATGGTCTTCTTGTGCTTGTACATTGTAAAACTACACAGCAGTGCTAGACATTACCGAGTGGTAAACAGGTTTTCCATCACCTGTTAATCTTCCAGAAGCCGTTTCGAAAAGATGGATTGCTGCGAAACGAAAAAATAAGTTCACATCAATTCCTCATGAAGTCTACCCACTTCAGCAAAAATCTGACATTAAAATACAAAACTCCACGAGTTTTGACCCCAATTCAATACAGCTGAATAATCTTCTCTACAGTACAGCTTTCTCATTCAGCTCTATGTAAATTTAGATCATCACATGAAATTACAATTACATCGTATATTGCATACAGCGGATATAAAATAAACTCAAAAACTACAATTACATCGTATATTGCATACAGCGGATATAAAATAAACTCAAAAACCAAAAAAGATATGCATTACGAACCCTTTTCATCTTTCTGATCCCTGACTGCCAAGATATCATTGCTGAGCGAAAGTGTTTGTTCATTGAGTAGGTCAGGTCGTAATCCTTGAAGCTTGGGTGTGCTCACAAGACGACCCTGCAAGATTGAAATCACATTATTTAGCATTCGAAAATAGTGGTGGGCACGTTTGATTGGCTGAGAGCTATCGGCTAAATCGTCATATAATTTTGGCCTTGACAGTTCTTCATATTGCGCTCAACCTCATTCAGCGATTCATGTTTGTAAAATCTGTCGAGTCACGAAAGCCGCCGAATCTTGATTAGTGATGAAAAAAGCGAAAGTTTTTGCGGTCTCCACGAATTTCAAGGCAAAGACTCATGAAAGTTCCTGTGTGATTTTTCTTCCCTATACGAATACTCATTACACTGCAAAAATTCCACTAAACACAAGTCTACATATTGGTACAGTGAATGTCGAGCTAGAGAACTCTTCAAACACTTTAGAGATACTGCAGCATGGAGTTGGTAGTGTAAATACAAATTACAGACACCTCGTATGAATATATCTGAACTCCAGCGTCATCCACAAGAAGAAAATATCTGACGAAAATATAGAAAAAGTTCAGGACCAAGACAACATCAAATATACGTGACCGTGAAGACGCATGCTAGCGATCATTTCATAAACAACCCTTTACTTGGCTAGAAGGTTGCTCTAGGCAAACTCGCCTTATGTTAAAGGATGCTTTCCATGCAGCCACGCGTTATTGACAATCACATAACACTTTAAATACTTCAGAGTTTTACAATGTTTAATATACATACACCAACAGGCAGGCACATTATTCTAAACAATTCTTTTGGCAGTTGTTTAAAAGATAAGTGTTATTATCACAATCTCATCTTTTTCGTGCGTGTCCAAAACACGTAACTGAAAGCAGCCTTAAAAATTTGGCGTTTGAAAGACCTTTATACTCTGACGTTTGACATAAAGAAGTTGCCATACAAATAAAGGTTTAACAAAAAAACATTATTGATGAAGTTTACAACTCAAACACAGTACAGTGTTACTACATAAGTTACAAGCACCCGAAAAACTGGCGTATAAAAATCTTACTTCGCTGATTGAATGATCAAACTTGTAGTTCCATTTTTCAGATCAAATATTGCGGGTGTGTTCCAGTTATTCACGCTGAAATTTAGATTGAAAAGGAAATACAACGAGAAAAATCTGAGAATTTCATAATGTACCAACGAACAGTCGTAGTATAAACTTTCGGCTTGAATTGCATACCTGTAGACGTAACACTGCGAAGAGGTAGTAACAACCAAATGATCGAACGCCAAAGATGCCTTAATGACTCGATCACGAAAATCTATACATCAAACAACCTCTGTATGAAAATCCCCTTGTTTTAATGTCTTTTTCTGGTAATGGACAATATGCTTTATAGACTATAAAGTTTGATTTGGGCAAATCCATTACCACAGCTGGAAAGAGCATCTTAACATCAGTAAAACGGCAATGTGTGGTTGGAAAATGTTGTATAATGTGGACAATATACAAACGTGCTTGAATATTTTTGTATTGTGTGCATACAAAATGACCATTTTTGAGTCGTAAGTGGTTATTTCTTCCGCGCGTAATGCAATGATCTACAAACCTTGCAAACTTCACAGGGCTATATTCTCCGCATAACTGTTTCAACATTTTGCAGCCAAACTTTTCAATTCTACTAAAGTTAAGACGCTCTTTCTTACTGCGGTGATAGATTCTATGCTTTTGTAGCGAATTACGGAAATATTGAAGTACGTATAATCAAACCAACGTAAACTTCTCACCTAAGCTTTCTTTAGCATCACTTGATACATCTTTCACCAAAATCGTTTTTCTTTGTGAGATTGTAAGTTCCAAGTTCTTCCATTCCAGACGTCTAAAAACCGAGGGAAATGATGACGCCTTGAATCAGTTAATTCTTTTAAAAGCTGCCTGAGAGAGCAGCCTGGCCACGAAGTAGTATAATGTAATATATGTAAGTCTGTCTGTGCTGAAGGATTCACACCGTGTGAATGCTCATAATTTGTAAATATTGTTTACAGATTTAGTCTTTAGTGATCTTATATTTGTAGTATTTAGTTCGGACGTCCCTCGTGAAAACCAGCAAAGCGTTGACGAGGCTAACGTCCTTAAATAAAGTTTACATACATACATACATATATACGTACATCTAATCAGTATAAGACATTACGATTCACTTGCTCTTCTCTTCAGATGAGAAACACGAAGTTTTTGTATTTATCAGAAATATATATGCAAAGATTGATCGTTGAATACCGAGTTGAGCAATGCAATATTAAACTATAATGATGCTTTATTTACTGATCGGACAGCACTAAGTCATTGAAAAAACTTTTTTCTGAATCTTCTACCAAGAAGCAACGTTTTCACTTCTGTGTGTTTGTGTGTGTTTATTTGCTTGTTTTAGTTCAAATAAAATTCAAATAGTGACAAGCAAACAGCGACATACTCAAACTTATTGACGGAGGTATGCAGTCTTCGAGTATTCTCCAGAATTGATATAAAATACATCTTGCTTTCGAATTTGAAAACAAGTCTGAAAGCAGTACCACGAAATAAGCAACCCTATAAACAAGTTAGTTACCTGCCAACAATATGAGCAAAAAGAACGTGACCATTCCCGCACGCACCAGCTAATTGCGTACCATCGCTGGACCAAGCAATATTGAATAACGATCCTGTATTGGGTTTTGCCAATGCATATGACCACTGAAAATAAAGTCATTGCAATTGAGAGCAAACTAAAATGGAAATTCGTGTATCACCGGTAAGATTTGAACACGTGCAACTGACCCCTGTTTTATCGCACAATCTCAGAGTACTGAATGATCCGATTGCAAATAATTCTCCTATACAAGAAAAGTGAGAAAATCTGTTTTTTTATTTTATTTTATATTATTCAGCTTTGCCAACTAGGGCGGTGTCACCACAACAGCACAAGTCAAATCGTGTGGGCTCTTTTTCACCTAACCCACTCCGTCAACCATTGAGATGAATAAACCAATTATTCATCTCAATCCCGTCAACTTTCTCTGTGGGAGGAAACCAGAGTATCACGCGGAGAAAACCTACGACTGTCGTCAGAGTGTTGACTTTACTCTTCCACATGAAGACTGGGTTCGAATCAAACTGAGATGGTTCCACACAGAGAATTGAACCGGCGGTCTTAGACGAGAAAGGCAAGTGCGCTAACCACTTCGTCACCAAAGCCTCACAAGATCAATGAATAACCGTTCGGTGTACAAAATCATTATACTACAATATAATTGGACTCTAGGGTGAAAATCTCGTAGTGTAAAAATTGGCTACAAGAGCCTACCGTCAGGGGCCCAAGCGACGCTGGTTATGGGATACTCGTGAGGAGAACTGGAATATAACACTCGACCATAGCTATCCCAAACCTACACAATATAAATTACGTTAGAATAGCCAATCATCAAAAAGGACTTCTCAAGTGCTCTTAGATAGTGGGCCTAGATGCGTGGCTAGGTGTATATTGTGTACATATAAGACGTATGTCACGTGGTACCGGCGAGGCATTGCCTTACTTTATATTTACAATCTTCTCCTCCTGACAATATCATGTTATTCATTGGATTCCAGTCCACTTTCATCACCACGCCATCATGAGCTTTCCACTAAGAGAAACAAACAAGCAAAGTGTTTTACAGCCTATTTATATCAATTTCAAGAGGACAACAGCTATTTATCCCGCCTATCCATAGTGACTGGACCAGGGTACCATAGTTCTCAGTGCAACTAAAGTCATTCATGATTTTCACCCCATCTAGTTTCCTGTTGAATAAACCGCAGATACAAACAAGAAGGTAGACAACCGAAAGGGACAAAAAAGGACAAAAACTAAAATGTGAATACGTACAAAATGAGTCCCCCACGGCTAGGCAAAATGTTCAGGCAACTAATCTGGATTTTACAAGCTAGTGTCGAAAACATAGGGAAACATGCCACTATGTCCTCTAAATAACTCTCAACTCTAGCTGCATATTTCTACTCTCTATTGAACCTACCTGACTCACACAAACAATCTTGACACACATTTTGTTCAACCTTATTTAAGTAAATAGTGCTAATACATGACATTTTCTCAACATGATGCTTTACAAAGTAGCTTTAAACTTACTTGCAGTGGCTTTGCAGCAGCTTGCAAAGGTTTGATGACTAATTGTCGACCACTGGTGTAGAGAATATGATCGGAATCTGGGCCCCAGCACAATGCATACACTGGAGTACCTGTTACAATTTGCATAACATGAGCTGTGTCAACTTTTAAACTTCAAGTAAAAAGAAACAATGTGTGGTAGCTGTAAAAACTGAAACTTTCATTTACTTTTTTAAAGTGCGTAAACAAGCCACACACTGACTGCTGAAACAATGGCTTAATTACCAGTTTGACTCAAAGTTGATCGCAGCATTCCACTTCTGGACCATATCTTTACCTGTCCATCCTCCCCCACTACAGAAAGTATAGCACTTGTAGTATCTTGAAATATGCCAAACATTGTGGAGCTACATGACAAATGTCCTGAGCTCCATGTAAATTGGCTGTCCCTTCATACATTACATACATGAGTTTTGTAACTCCAAGATGGCGAAACTGCTGATATATGTTAGATCGTATCCAAGTCTCTAGTCGTGAAGACTTGATTATATAATTGCATAACACTCAGCACATGATGGAAGCTCGGAAAAGCTTCAGTAAATTCACATGTAATGGGTCAGTGCAAGGAGACTTCAAGCCTTAGTTGCAGCCAAAAATTAAAAACACACACAAGACTATGTACAAATGGTTGTATTGACATTAATTGTAGTTCTAAGAACTTAACAAACCAGGACAAACCTGTTCCTAATGCAGAGCCATCATGACTCCAGCGAACAGACAACACAGCTCCTCTGTGTGCTTCCACTGACTTCTCAACACGACCATTTCGAGAGACAAAGTGAAATTTTCCTTTGAAAGATAAAGATCTATGTCTAAACTATATAGTCACTAAATAAAGTATGGACTAGTGCATTACATACCATCTGAAGCACTCAATACAAATAAATCACTCTGCGGCTGTTTCTTTGCACCAATGCTTTTAGGAAACCAGTGAACATCAGTTGGATAAAGTTCATCAGACAATGTTGCTACCTGTCACAAATAAAATTATCTTGGTGGAGAGAAGAAACGTTGTTGGAATGAGATTTTTTTAGTCTTACTTCAGATGTCTCATCAGAAAGCAGATTCCACTTAAGAAGTTTGTGATCATCTCTATGAAAAGTAAATTACATATGCTGTAATAACCAAGTTTATTTAGATTTCTGCACAAAAAGCTATTCCACAAGTGTTTTTAAGTATTTGCAAATTCTCAGGCACATAGGCTACAGTACACAACCTGCCATATGATTGATACGACTGCATATGCATACTCTGTTGGTCAGTCTGTCTGTCTGTTTGTTTGTCTGCTTGCCTGGTCTGTTGGTCTGCGAATATTCACTGACTGCATGTGTTCAGAAAAACCTTAATTGATTAGACCAGAAATCATGCAATTTCACATTATAAATAAACTCAGAGATCATAAAATTTAGTTATACCTACCCACAAGAGTAAAGTTCATCAGCCGCAGTCCAGCCAACACAACTGACCAAATCCTTATCTAATTACATTCGTGAAGGAGAACATAAATCTTTATTCAAAGCAGTCTAACTTACAGCCCAAGCATACAGGAACAAACAGTTACACTAGGTATAACATCTAGCTGTGTAGCATAGCAGAGTACAAAATTGGTACTTTGACTCCAGACTACTACTCAAAGGGATACGTTTCGACTCTTTCGTCAATTGCACGTTTATTCTCATGTTCGATACTTTTATAATCCAGCAGCTTCCATTGATAAAATATCCATAAAGATAAGTAAATACAATTCTAATAAATACGTAATTTACACAGAAACCATTTTGTTTTCATTACCCATGACAACAACTTTTTCAGTTGTGAAGACAAGCGAGCCTGCGCAATGACAGTGGACGCTGCTACTGGCATCACTAGACTTTTAAAGCACAGATTGTAAAGATTCGTCGACGTTATTCTTGGCAATTTTTTGTGATAATACGGTTTGTTTGATGTAAAGCCTTGAATCCAGTAACTTCAGGTTTTTTTGCCTAAATATACTAATTGCTGCCTCCCCTCAGGGAGGCAGCACACTATTTTTGACGTGGCTTTGAGATAACTCGCGCCCAGTCCCTTG
>JAODVM010332436.1:0-11468 GCA_025400095.1 Phenganax marumi
AAAGAATGGTTGGCGCCACAAATTTCAGAGCATTGGCCATAAAAAGTGCCGGGCCTTTTTACAAAGAAACTAGTTTGGTTCAATCTGCCTGGAACAGCATCCATCTTTATGGCCAAAGAGGGGACTGCAAATGAATGCAAAACGTCCGCCCCGGTAACTAACACTCTAATATGTGTGTTAATAGGAACGACAAGCCGATTGTCCACCTCTAACAATCTAAAATCACCAGTGTTTAAATCCGAAGTGGGGACCATATAGGAGTCAAACTCTAATGTCTCCGCCCGATAGTCTGAGTATTCATAGGACCAGTACCATTGATGGCCTATCGCCTTAATGGTCAAAGCGGGGTCCATTATCTCATCCATTAAATATAATAACTTTAAAGAGGGGAAGGCTAGGAAAACTAATAGAATTGCCGGGATTATGGTTCAAATTATTTCTAATAAGGTCCCGTCAACTAGGTATCTGTGGTAAGATTTCCCACTCAGAGCCTTAACGATTAACCATAATACCGTTGTAATAATAATGACCAATATAAACATGATCTGATCATGAAAAAAGATTATTTCTTCCATCACCGGGTGGGCAGCATCTTGAAAGCCTAATTGCCAAGGCTCCGGCAGGTCTCTCTCCCCAAAGGGAATAACCATAAATAATAAGCGGCTTAATGTTGTCATTTTATAAGGTGTTATATTTTCAGAGCGCTCTCGCTCAATCACCCCCCCCCTCAACTTATAACAGAGAGTCCCTCACCCTCCTTGAGAGGGGGAGAGTCGCTCTGTTGAACTCTAAGGTGAACTATGTTGAACCGCCAGGTGAAAAATAATGCAACCCTTAGGGGTTCCTTTACAGTAAAGGAGGAGATTTAGCGCCCTTAAGTGCCATACGAAAACATACCCGTAGTCCCTTATTCCCACCATCCCTCGGGATGGTGGCTAGAGAATTAACTGCAATATTATACTAATAAAGTTTGGCATTGCCGTCCCGCGGCCCTAATAATCGCAGGGGGGGCGGGGCTTGAACCCACACTTTTAGCTTTGAAGGCCAACGGTCTACCTTAACCTACCCCCCCCCGCGAATAATAGGGGGATTTGAGACAGGGTATAAATGAAAGGCTAAGACCAAAGGTCTAGTTCACCTAACAGTTCAACGAAGTTATGTTAGTCATCAGAACAATCTGCGCGAGTCGCTATTAACGTTATAACGGCCATTCCATATTAGGAAACCCTCAAGCTATTAACTTCTTTTTCGAGCGAAATGCCCAAATTTAAGTTCAGGGCTTCATCTGAGGCGTCAACTTCTTTTTCGAGCCAAGTGTCCAAATCGATGTTCGCTTCTTCGGGGGACTCTTCCACTACAACGTAGGCAGAATCTGCTTTGCAGTTCGATTCCTCATTATCCCTCATTTCACGTAAGTCGATTAAACGGATCTTACTATTGTATGCCCAATCATCAATGGCTTCCGCCACCAGGTCCTCTTGATACCCATCTGCAAGCGTTGGAGGAAGATCAGTCCCACCATGGTGGCCAGCCATCCGGCTGGGGTTCATAACCCTCCAGGCACGGCATAATCACCGAGATCTCTTGCCAAAAATTCCAACTGGGCAAGGTCTTTCCCGTACCACCCAAAAAATTGTACCAATTTCAACTCTTTAGAGTCTCACTCTTTAGAGGTTAACCCCTCCAGGTTATCCCGGTGGGCTCTTATATAGCCCCACCATCCTGAGGAATGGTGGCCAGCCGGAATCCGGCTGGGATCAAGGCCGATGATATCTTCTACCCACACCTCATTCCCACTATGGTGGCCAGCCATAAGGCTGGGGGCTGCACATAATCTCGGACAGATTGAAAAATACCAATCGTTAATTCACTAAATTCCTCCCCCATGCATTCAGCCGGGGAAATCCAAAACAGAGGAAACAACATTATCGACATGGCGCACATCATTCCTAAAATAACCTTGAATCTATTAATCTAGATTGAACCGCTAGGTGAAAAATAATGAACTTAAAACGTTGACTAACGTTGATTAACGTTTATTAACGTTTATTAATTCCCTTTTCCATTTTTCTTTAACCTCAAATTAGTAGGAAGGCCAGATGGTTGCCCCAATAAACACCGCGGCACCAATTAACATTATTAGGACATAATCAAAAACTAAACCGGATTGTAAATTGCTAATCCCTTGAGTTAATTGGATCATTCGGTCTGATATTCCCTTGGGGCCGATCAATTCCAACACCCCCTTATCTAGGACCCGGTACGAAATTAGATGGCCCAATCCCCACACATTTCTTACCAAGAAATAGTTTATGATGTAATTGAACTGCCAAGCAGAATATAAAAAAGCATAACTAGCCAAACTAATGGCCGGGGTTGGCACACTAAAGGCGCGGGTGGAGCAATGGTAGAGCACAAAAGCCGAAATTGCCCCTAAGAGGCTAAAAATTACAGGCAGCAATTTGATAGAGATAGGGATAATGGGGGGAAGTGTGGCCTGAAATGACCAAAGTACTTCTTTGGTTAAATAGCCCACGAAAATACTCCCCAAGGCCAATAGTATTAGAGGCAAAGTTAAGTTCCAAGAGCCTTCATGGGCCTGCATAAAAACTTCTTTCTTTGAGCTTGTGTCGGCAATAAAGGTCAAATAGATTAATCGAATTGAGTAAAAAGCCGTCAATAGTGCGGAAAAGACCACCAACCAATGGGCGAAGGCTAAATAATATTGATCGTAAGCTAGCTCCAAAATTAGATCTTTAGAATAAAAGCCCGTTAAATAAGGGAAGCCCATTAAAGAGAGGGAACCAATGGCCATCATAGTGTAAGTAAAGGGGGTGGATTTTATTAGTCCCCCCATTTTCCTCATGTCTTGTTCATCGGCCATGGCATGGATGACAGACCCGGCACTTAAAAACAGCAAAGCCTTAAAAAAGGCGTGGTTCATTAAGTGAAATAAACTTATGGAGTAATGGGAAATCCCACAGGCCACCACCATGTACCCCAATTGACTACAGGTCGAATAAGCAATTACTTTTTTTAGGTCATTTTGAACCAACCCAATCGTGGCAGTAAAAAACGCGGTCATGGACCCCACGACGGTCACTACCATCAGAGCCAATGGCGCTTGTTCCAACAGGGGGGCGGACCGAATTAATAAAAAAACACCCGCCGTAACCATGGTTGCGGCGTGAATTAGGGCGGATACCGGGGTTGGTATGATAATTGGCCGAAAGCCCCTCCCCCGGGTGGGGGGGGGCGGCGGCGGGACACCCCACCGCTTCGGCACGCCGCCACTCCCGTGGCGGATGGGACTTTATCTTCCACTTTACAACTTGCCTACCTTGCGACCCCCCGTTCTCCCCTCGCGTACCCCCTGTAAGGCCTTAAACAGGCCTTTGCAGAGCCCCTAGTCAAGCTAAGGGGCCCCGGCTGGTACGTTAGGAGGATGGGAGAAGGGTCTTACCGGACCCCTCCTTCGTAGAAGGTTGCGCTCCTATAAGGGACAGTCTACTCCCACTCTAGGCCGCCCTTTATTCACTCATAGATTAGGCCGAGGGTGAGAATGACCAAAAACACTGCCATGGTTCAAAACCCAAAAGGAGAAATTTGATTATATATTATGCTCCAAGGGAAAAGGAAAGAAATTTCCAAATCAAAAATTAAAAACAAAATACCAATTAAGAAAAACCGGACCGAAAAGGGGCGCCCGGGGGCCCCGAAGGCATCAAACCCACATTCGTAAGCGGAGACTTTCTCCCGGTCCGGCTGCTTCACCCCTAAAACATAAGAGGCGCCGGAAATAATGGCGGAAAGAATTACACTAAAAATTAATAAAACTAAAATCCCATAAAACTCCGTGTACATTCTCAAGGGAATGTCTCGACATTCCCAAGGGAATGGCTCGACATTCTCAAGGGAATGGTTCCTAGAAGGGACAGTCGGTCCCGTAAGGCTGTGCAACCCCCGCAGGGGGTTCCTTTAGCCTTGAAACCATTCCCGGGGGAATGCTGGACCGAAAAGGGCAACCATTCTGCCGTTGGGGCACCCCCACCTACGAGTTAGCACCAACTGGGGGGTAGGCCATTAAAACCCAGTAAAACGCCGGCAACCAAAACAACCAAAGCTAAACTTAGAGGCAGATAAGATTTCCATAATAGCGCCATCAATTGATCATACCGCATTCTAGGGAAGGAGGCCCTTATTCAAATAAACAATAAAATTATAAAGGCAGTTTTTATACCAAACCATCAAGCCCCTCCCTTTAAAAACATGATTGGTGAGAGTCATCCCCCCAAAAATAATATAGTTGTCATACAACTCATTAATATAATGTGGGCATATTCGGCAAGGAAAAACAGAGCAAAGGACATCGAGGCGTACTCGACATTATATCCGGACACCAACTCTGACTCCCCCTCTGTCAAATCAAAGGGGGCCCGATTTGTTTCGGCTAACGCGGAAGCAAAAAACATCATAGCAGCGGGGAAAAGAGGAAAAAAAAATCAAACACTATTTCCTTGAGCTAGTACTATCTCAGTTATATTTAAGGAGCCCACGCACAAAATGACAGTAATGATTATTAACCCGATGGAAACTTCATAACTAACCATTTGGGCCGCGGCCCGAATCGCTCCTAAAAAAGCATATTTAGAATTACTAGACCACCCGGACATTAGTATGGCATAAACGCTTATGGAGGAGATAGCCAATGAATACAAGATTCCTATCTTTAAATCACTTATTAAAACCCCCCTTTCATAAGGAATAACCCCCCAAGCGATTAAGGCCAAGGTAAATGATAATATAGGGGCGGCTACGTATATGAAAAGATTCGCGTGGTGGGGGATCACCATCTCTTTAGCGAACAACTTTACACCATCAGCCAAAGGCTGTAATAGCCCATAAACCCCTACTACATTTGGTCCTTTTCTAGCTTGCATATACCCCAAAACTTTCCGTTCGGCTAAAGTTAAATAAGCCACTGCAACAAGTAATGGGACAACTATCACTAATATTTTTACAATTAGGTGGATTATTGTGACGACCATCTAGGGGGCAGCCGGACTTGAACCGGTCTCGCCTCTACTTAGGGGGGGGGAGAGGTTACAAGGAGCCTTCGTAGAAGGGTCCCAGGGTACCTTCCACGAAGGTGGGGTCCGGTAGGACCCTCCCCTCACCCGTTCCCACCGTTGGCACGAACGGGTGACGGTTTGTACTCCGATTGGAGGTTTAACCTTGACCATAGCCCCCCCAGGCTTACTCGCAAGTGGTTTCCACATAAAGTCTCGGGGGTTCCAACAACGAAGGGGGAAATCCTAACCTTCGGTTTTTGTTACCGGCTGATCAACCTCCTATTCAACCTCCTATTCAACCTCCTATAAAGGCCGCTATAGCGGCCTCGATAGGCCTTGAAAGCATCTCCCAGAGATAGTAAAGGATTTTCCCCAACCTCCCCAGGTTAAGAAAGGATAAGGCCACTTTAAAATCAACCTTTCTCTCTTTTGAGGGGAAGTAATGCGCCCCTCCCGGGGCGAGGGTTCCTTGCAACCTTCTAGAAGGTGGGGTCCGGTAGGTTTTCCCAGCATACAGTGGATTTATAATCATAACTAATTACTTAGACAAGACGGCCCAACGTTAACCTTCCATAGCATCCGGTAACCAAGTGTGCAACCCCAATTGTGCAGATTTACCAACTGCCCCGATAAACAAAAATAAACATATCAAGGTAATATGGCTTTCAGCGGCAACCGGGGCGGCGTTGAAAACTGAAGAAAAATCTAAAGACCCAAATTCCTCCCAAATAGCAAACATCGCTAAAACTAACCCAATGTCCCCCACTCTATTGACCAACATGGCTTTTATGGCCGCCTTATTGGCCTCAATTCTGGTCAATCAAAAATTTATTAATAAATAAGAGCATAGCCCCACCCCTTCCCAACCAATAAATAATTGTGGGTAATTGTCACTAGTCACTAATAAGATCATAAAAAATGTAAATAATGACAAATATGACATAAATCGGGGAAGATGGGGGTCGCCGTCCATGTATGCGGTAGAAAAAATATGAACTAAAGTGGATACACCTGTAACCACGATCAACATCGTGGCAGTAACACTATCGAATTGTAAGCCAAAATAGGTGGTCAATAAATCTGAGTCGAGCCACCTCCATAGTTTTATGTATGTTGTAGAAGAATTTAAGGTGGTTTCATAAAATATCAAGGCAGACCAGGACAAACTTAAAATTAAACAGGCCGAAGTAAAAATTCCAGCACCTTTTTCTCCTATTTTTCTACCAAAAAACCCTGATGTTAAGGCCCCCAAAAGGGGGGCCAATATAACTAAAAGATACATAGACCTTTGGTCATCCTTGCTGGTAAGGCCAGGAACCCTCGCCCCTCCCGGGGCGACGGTTCCTAGCCTTGAGCCACAGGCTGCTCTTTAAAAAGAGCCTTGGTTATAATCGAAAGATTGCAACCTTCTATGAAGGTGGGGTCCGGTAGGACCCTACCCTCACCCCCCTAGCGGCCTCTTGCCCAAACTTTGGGCCTCCACCATACTGGTGGCCAGCCCGGCTGGGAGGGGGGAGGCCGCTAGGGGGTTCCTTGGTCTTCTGGGAACGGGTGGCGGTTCCCTTGATCACCGATAGGCCTTGCGACCGTGGGTTCCGCTAGTGCGGCCGCTAGTAGCCTGCGGCCACTAGACCTACGGCCACTGGATTAATCCCAGCACGAGGGCTGGCCACCATCCCCTCCTTCGGAGGGCCGCGTTCGCGGGCTCGTGATGGTGGGGGTTTTAGCCCCCCTATAATGGGCCCAAACATTTCGATATGACTTTCCCACTTTAGAAGCGGTCAGTGATTAGCTGAAAGACCCCTCGCCCCCCCCGGGAGGGGGAGGGGTTGAGGTCAATGGGTTGATCGTAACTTATACCAAATAAGAGGATCACTAATCCTTCGGTCCTTTCGTACTAGAAGATAGTTATATCGATGTTTCTTCAATTTGTAGATAGAAACCAAGCTGTGTTACCACGCTTTTAACTCAAATCATGTACGGCTTTAATGGACGAACAGACCAACCCTTGGGAGCGGCTGCACCCCAGGATGCCGCAATTCAACATCGAGGTCGCAAACATCGTCGTCGATGTGAACTCTCTAACGATATTACGCTGTTATCCCCGTGGTAACTTTTATTCGTTGATCGTTAACTATTCCACTCTAAATTAACGGGTCACTATGGCCCACCCCCACCGCCGCCCGGCCTAGCTGATCCAAAAGGCAGCTAGGGCAGGCGGGCTTGGGGGTGTCTGCTCGGGGTGTCCCCCTCGCAGTCAGGCTTCAGTCATTAATTACGCACCTTAAGCGCACCTTCGTTACTCTCTAAAAGGCGGTCGCCCCAACCAAACTGTCCTACTTACACTGTCCCCCCCAAGGGGGGGGGTTAGCCCCTTTGACATGGGGGAGTGGGGTTTCATCTGCCCCGACGGGGGGGGCTGCCACATAGTCTAAGCCGCCCATTTAAATTCGGCCGGTCCCTAGGTATGGTAAGCCTTGGCTTATCAACCCAGTCTTGAAGGCCGGGGCCGTGTAAGTGCCCCAGTAAAGCTCAACGGGGTCTTTTCGTCTAACAAATTGGACGTAGCATCTTCACTACGAATTCAATTTCACTGGGAATTTCCTTAAGACAGTGGGGCCTTCGTGGCGCCATTCATACTGGCCAACAATTAATTGGCTATTGATTACGCTACATTATCACGGTCAGTGTTACCGCGGCCATTCAATTGTCCTTACACGGTCGACTTTTATCAACCGCTTTTAGATACAACCATTGGGCAGGCCTCACCCTCCATACTTCTATTTTCATATTGGCCGAGGGCTATGTTTTTGGTAAACAGTCGAGGCCCGTGTTCCAATATATGCCCTGGTGGGCCATTGGGATTTTGCCGAGTTCCTTAAGGAAATTTATCCCCTCACTATCCCCCACTTTAGTTAGTTTAGTACAGTGCGGCGCCGAAAGATGGTTATCACCTTCGATTTACCGATGCCCTTGAATAATTCTTTCCTGGCACTTTGTGCGTCTATTACTCATGGCCCCCATTAACGCAACCTTTGGGGCTGCAATTTTAGGGGCTGTTTAACCCCATAACTAATATGGGAAACCAGGGGGGGAGTGATCCTATGATTTTTTACTCATGTCCACATTATCACTTCTGATGCCGTGTGGGGCTCTCACTGAACAATTAACAGTACGTTCTGCTACCGGACAAACATAACGAAGAGCGGGGGTTCAAGTCTTCGAAGAAGGCCTCGCAACCGCCACCTTGTTATTTCGCCCCCAGAGTTTCAGTTCAACTTTAGCCACCATAATTTTAGAGATAAAAGAATTTCTTGAGTGAACTGCTACGTCATCTCTCAAAGGTGGCTGGCTCCAAGCCTACTTCTCCATTGTCTAAACTCAATATCTCTTTTACACTAAATCGGGGGGGGGTTAAAGACCCCCCGCCCTTTTTATTAATGACTTTAACTTCTGGTTAGGGCTTCTCCCCTTTAGACCGTCGACCTTATCGCCCACAGTCTGTCTGTCCCACTCTGGCTTTTTTTCTTCATAGTTAATCCCCCGGCTTCGGGGGGTCGGGCTTTACCGCATTCCAAGCCATTCTCATTGGATAATGCTCCTTGATTATCCTTGAATTGTGGACGCACTACTTCAATAGTTTTCGCAGAAAACCAGCTATCTCCAAGTTCGATTGGCGTTTCGCCCCTAACCACAGGTCGTCCGAGGTTTTTGCAACAACCACCGGTTCGTTCCTAAAAACTGCCCATGGCTAGATCACTTGGTTTCGGGAAATTTGACTGAGGGGTGGGGGTATCCCCCCCCCTTGCTTTCACTACACCTTAGGGGCCAAGAACAATCCCCCCAGCCATCCCCTGCGGGGTGGCTGCGAGATTGCACTTTAAGTTTGCCAAATTTTATCTCGTGGACCCATTATACAAAAGGTACGTTGTGTTACAACTGCTTTAAGTGACTCATTTCAAGGTCTTTTCAAGTCTCTTTCAACTTTCCTTCACAGTACTCCCCTCTTTCGGTGTGACACTAGTTATTAAGCCTTGGATGTGTGGCCACCCATCTTCCCATCACTACTCGCCCGCCCCTGGGTGGGCGACCCCCGCCCCCCGGCCGGGCCGGGGGGTCCTACGGGAAAGGGCCCGTCCGCTTTCGCTCGCCGCCACTTGCGGAATCTCGTTTGATTTTTACTGTGCCCCCCCCGAAACACCCACTATGGGGTGGGGAGGGGGTGGGGGGCCCGGTACTGGGATGTTTCGCTCCCCTGGCCCCCCCGCTGCGTTGCCGCGCAGGACATTAGGGCTTCAAAGTCTCTCCTCCGCCATTTCGGGGGGCTCCGTCCTCTTTAGTGCACCCTAGTTCTCCATTCGTCACTCTTTTTACTCAAACCGATGTTGCATTCCAACATTGATAATGTTGTAGGGGCAGGAGTTGAACCTGCATGACCGGGTCATGAGCCCGGCGACTTGCCGTTAGTCCACCCTACGGCGGGCACCAATGGGGCCCCCCACCGCCGCCCATCCTAGCTCAAGGGCGGGGGTGGCGCCCCTTCGGCTCGATAATCTTGCGGCCGTGGGCCACGCCAGTCTAAGACGCTCCGCATCCGCATCCATCCCTCCGTACTAACAGAGGGATGGATGCTCCTTGATTATCATGATCCCTTCGTGCCAACGGAGGGATCTAGAACAGCCCCACTGTGGCCCAATGGGCCAGTTGTAACAGTAAATTGGGGGAGGCAATTGTGAACCCAATCACATATAAACTAGCACCAATTAGCAAAGCCTTTCTTAAATTTATTCTATTCTCCCCCCTAAGCGTTTTTATGCCAATTAAAAGGGAAGAATCAGCTTGAAAGTAGATAATTTTTACTATTCTAACATAATAAACGCCAGCTATGACCGAGCAGACCACGGCTAAAACCGAGACTAAATAATATTGATTAACCACCCCCGGCAACAACACCAACCATTTACTTAAGAATCCAACTAAGGGGGGGATACCCGCAATCGAAAGGAGAGTTAGGGCCAATGTTATAGCCAAAGCCGGCTCTCTCCTGGAGAGGCCACTAAACTCCACTATTAAATTCCTAACCACCCCCAGGGCCAATATTATAGCAAAAATGCTAATAGACATTGTCACGTATAAAATCATATATACCAGGCTGGCTTGAATACTTTCAAAAGACCCAATCTCCATCCCCCAAAGTATAAACCCCATATGTCCTATCCCACTATAGGCTATTAGGCGTTTGATTTTTGTTTGGTTTAAAGCCCCAATGGCGCCCACGATCATTGAAAATATAGCACCAATCAATAATATGTTTATTGCCGGGCCAATTGAAACTAAAATAGAAAATATGGCTACCTTTGGCACAATCGCCAACAAAGCGGTGGTCGTGGTCGGCGCACCGTCATATACGTCGGGGGCCCACATATGGAATGGGGCAGCCGACAGCTTAAACAACAGGGCCACTGTAATCAGTAGGCCTCCCATCGGGGGCATGGCACCCCCGGGAGCCTGGCCGAGTACCAGATCGGTACAGGGCACACTGGTCCCCCCCGTCAATCCGCACATCATGGCACATCCAAACAAGAATAACCCCGAGGAAAGTGCCCCCAGCACAAAGTATTTTAAGCCTGATTCGGCGCTATGGCCGGACCCCCTCTTTTGGGCGGCTAGTATAAATAAGGAAAGGGTAGGCAGCTCAATGGCTAAATAGACAGAAAGCCAGTTACTAGACGACACCAAGAGGACGCCCCCTAATGCCACCATTAGGATTAAAATTGGGGTGTTGGCTTCTGCGGGTGAGGTGGCGTGGCCCTGAGGACCACGGGAAAGCCCTCCAGCCCCTGAAGTAGCCATCTCCCTTTGGAGAGGGGGGTCGAGCATCATTAAAACTGCAGTAGCACCGACAAGAACAAGTAATTCAGTGCCTTTCGCCCAACTGTTTATGGTCAATAATCCATTATATCCCCCCCAAGGAATCCAACCCTGTAAAAGCTCAATGGGGAAGAAAAGGCCGGCCCCTTCAGAAAAACTCCATCAGCTTGTAATTAATAACGTTATAATTGAGATTTTTAGGGTCAAACCCTTGACACTATATATTATTAAGCCCAATGTGATTGTACTTAGAAATAAAGGCTCACTCATGTGCATGCAACCCTCCTCAAGACGATCTAACCCTACCCCTCCGGGTTCGATGGGAGGAGGGACCGCCTAGGCTGAACCGCCTCTAATCGGGGACGGCCCCCCCTCCTTAACCGTAGGGGGGCGCCATCGCCCCTTCGGGCGGGGGCTTGGGGTGGCCCCAAGGGGAGGTTCCCCTCCCCTCACTATGTTACGACTTGCTTAACTTCGTAGGGGCCCGTAACCGCCGGGGCCCGTGGGGGCGCGGCGGCGTCCGAA
>JAODVM010332546.1:0-11467 GCA_025400095.1 Phenganax marumi
GCAGTCCGCAGTCCGCAGTCCGCAGTCCGCAGTCCGCAGTCCGCAGTCCGCAGTCCGCAGTCCGCAGTCCGCAGTCCGCAGTCCGCAGTCCGCAGTAGTCCGCAGTCCGCAGTAGTCCGCAGTCCGCAGTAGTCCGCAGTCCGATTAATATTTAAATTTCGCTACCATCTCTATTGTTTTGATTGAAATTCAAAAATAGAATGTAATTAGTAACGACTTCCGGCGCGTCACTTCCGTCACTAGTTGTTGCGGTGCACATGTAACGATGAAATTTTATAAGTTTCCTCCCTTTCTCAATTTTCTTCTGATCTTCTCGCGGGGGCAGTGTTCGGGTGTATATCGTTTCCGACGCCAGCTTCGTTCGCTGGTTGGATATATCCAGACTGCAGTACAGTGGACTGCGGTTGTACACTTGCTTCTATTTTCAAATATTTTTTCGAATTTGAAAAATACGTGTGTCGTAAAGTGTTGTAGCAGTTTTAATACGTTGAATTAATAGGAATTAATGAAACATAAATGACTACGATGAAGTGCAAATGTGACACTGGAGAATTAATGAGTTATGGATGAATGCAAATGTAATATATCAATAGCAAGGTAAGACAACCGATATTGTTTGTTCAAAGTTCAAAGTGTAAATTTTAAAACAACAAAACTTGCTCCTCGGCTCCCTGTGGTGCGGTGCTAGCCATGACGACTGTGGGGTGGCTTAGGCTGATTACTGTTACCGAGAGGTTATGGTTGAGATCTATGAAAGTCATATTTTGACTTGACCACTCCCTTAAAAGCCTACAAGCATCTAATTTTTACTAAGCAGAGGGACAAAAATGTCTGTGTAAAGCTGAATAAATGCTTCCCCTATTAGTATATGTCTGATTCTGGCCTCAGACTGTCATTTTTATACAACTAGATAATTATAAATATTGCTTAGTATAAATACAAAACATACCAAATTGTTCAGGAAATGCATGGAGATCTTCGGGTATCCCTTGAGGGGTTTTGAGATCCTGTTGTTTCCTGCTTCTACGGCTATTGTGTTCAGTTACAAACCAAGATAACTCATTTCGGATGAGTGGCATGTACGCGAAACAGAGGCATAATCTGACAAAAAAGCACAAAATTTGCAAGGTAGATGTAGCACATTTAAATAGACATACTCATAGATATACTACACATGCATGCTTAATTCACTTACTTGTGAAGTTCACAATCTTGAAGGAACAAACCTTGGTGCTCTAACCCCTGGAAAAGATACATATTGTTAACTGAATATTGTGTTTTTTTTCACTATCAAAGAAGATGAAATTTTGCATTATTGTTACTGTGAGATGAATATTGAAGCACACATTCTGTTGGAGAAGAGCTTTACCAAGTCACAATTGCACTTATTTTTCAATACCTGAAATTCTGGCTGTTTCCACTCACAGAGTTTCCTTTGGGCTGATGTTATCTAATATCTGCCGATCCAATCTCTTTTGACTCGAGGGGACCAGCTTGATGTTGTGCCAGGGTCCTTGCATTCGTGATGAATCAAAGACAATAGACTGTGACTCTGCATAGTTTTCCCCTGTTTGAGAATCTTTATGGATCAGTTATGGACATGTGGTTGGTTATCGCAAGAAAAGGATAGGTGCTAGACTCTTTACCTCTGGCAACTCAACTTGCTTGTTGCTTGGAAGTGAAGGCAATTGCTTGGGACCATCTCTTAGGACGTTGCGCCCTTTCATCCTGGGATGCCTCTGCTTGGGTCATCTGCAGGATTCAGTTCTGTTGGAAGAAATCTCCAGCAACACTGTTCCCAGGATGACCGAATTTCTGTCACTCAAACTCCGACAAATGGCTTGAGGATGGTTGATTCTGCTTGTATTCATGCAAGGACGATCATGGAGTCCGTCCAGAGCATTGTCTTTGATGGCTTGATTTTGAATTCATCATGGATCGTACTGGCTAACCTAAAAGGTAATAAGGCCGCCATGACCTCTAATCTCGGAATCGTTGCTTGCCGAATTGGTGCAACTCTTGCCTTGGCTGCAATGAAATGAGCTTTGGCTCCATTGTACCGAATTGCTCTCGATACACTAACTCACAAACACGGAACAAAAATAAAGTTGTGTTCTAGTACTAAGGGCAAAGAAAAAAACCCCACTATTTTCTTCAACTCCATCCCTAAGAAAAACCAATGCAAACTCTACTCTAAATTATGCAATAATAGCACGCAAGACAGGTGGTTCAATGCACAGCAACCCAAGTCATAGTCCTGACTTTGGGTCACTCTCCCCTCTAAAGTTAAAAGTCCTTTAATTTTATACCTAACAACGTCATATGATCTAATCTACTGTCCACTAAGGGTTTCGACTATGAAAATCGCCACTCTGTGAAGTGTTTACTTAGCATTAGTCCTCATCCTTATCCTGTAGCATCTTGTATACCCTTTCCTTCGCTACCTTGGCTGCTTGTCTCTTACTAGATTGTAACTCGGCTTCCTCTTCTACTTTCGGCTGATCCTTCTCTACTGTCTCTTCTTTTACCTCCAATGAACATACCAAGGATAAAGGTCGTTCAATATAATGTCCCTTGTGCAAAATCGTCACTCCCCTTATGATATCATCTCTTCCCATTATAAGTTGTATCACCTTTCCTTTCTTCCAATTTGCTCTATTCTTTTCTTCACCGACCACCAAGGCTATCTCTCCTGTTTCTGGAATCGCATTCCCTTCTCTTCGCACTCTGTGATGTTCCATCAAACTCTGTAAGTACTCGGTTCTCCACCCAGCCATGCTTGGAAGAAATGATAGCAAATACATTCTTTACATTTTCTTATACTTACTATTACAAATACGGGTCCCCCTGGAAAATCTTTAAAAATATGCTGAATCAACAATCTATTTTTAGTAACATCCTTAACTATCTTATACTAATTTTTTTAAGATCACGCTCCCCCATCGAAAAATATATATACATACAGGACTACTTCTATATATATTGAGAATATATGCATGGTTTTAAATTTTATATGTATATTTTCAGTTGAGCAAAAGTGGAACAGGACAATAATGACATTAGATATATGTGAGAACACTTACTCAAATAAAATATTTACAACAGTGTCATTGAGCATGGAGCCAGGCTCAAGGGTTGCAATGTCAGTCTCATAACATCAATACCACTGACTATGAATGCTGCTGGGTAAAAGTTTTTGTTGGTCCATTTTTCTACTTCACAGGCTGTTTTACCTAGTCAATCACCAGATACATATACATTAAAATAATTAATATCTCATTACAACATATAGATCATTATACATGTGCCATATAACATAATTCACTCAACACGTGTATACCTAACCTACTGTACCGTATTGACTTTTTCCAAATGTAATTCTGTGTCATTGTTTGCAGATAATTAGAATATGCATACTATTCATTATTTTCAAGTCAAATTAATTCCAGTTTTTGTGGTGCCACATTTATACTATACATACCAAGTGAGGACAATTCAGTCATCATGTGTGGCAGGATTGCAGCTGTCCAAAATGATTCCAATTTGTTACACAAATTTTCCATTAACTTAGAGTCAAAGCTAACTTGCAGTGTAAAAGTTCCTTGGCTTGTCCAAACAACAAAGTCACACAATTTAAGCTCGGCAGCAAACATTTGCGTCTGGATCTGGTAATAGTATGGACTAGCGTAAGACAAGTAAAATGCTTTGTTTATTTCTCTACCACCAGTTTCTTGCATTAGAAAAGCTTGCTTTGGAGGCATACCTCTGTGCTTCCATGGGCATTTATATTCAACTACCACGCTGGGACAATTGGTCATACATGGGCATGTTCTGATGTTGTCAAGGCTGGCACCAAGAAACTTCTTTCTTTTTGAAATTAATAAACCTTTAGCTTCCAGTTTTAAATTGTGGTGGATGTGCATTTGTATTCTGTAGTATGCATCCCTGGCACTTGCTTCAAGCACAAGTCCCCAAGTCAATGAAGTATTTGGTTCTTGTAGTGGTATGCCAAATTGTAGTGGTAATTTGGGCTCTGTGACTGTCTTTACCAAGGAACTGACATTCACTTGCTCTGGTCTTTTCTTTTCAACTGCTGTCTCTCTGGTGAATACTTTCTTTGATTTCGATGCAGTTATAAAACCGACCTTTTGAAAAAAAAACCATTCCTCTCATCGACATTGTTTCAAAGTTGCTTGCTCAACATTATTGATTTCATCATCAGTGAACGACAGTACTTCCTAGACAGCCTCTGGTGAAATATTCTTTTTACTCTCCATGCAGGTTAAAATCTTTCTTTTCATAATGCTTAAAACTTCATTACCTGTGTTTGTGCTACTATAACCAGTATCCTGTTTAAATGTAGCCCATTTTGAAGGGCTTTTTGTCCCTCATACAGTTTTTTAAATAATGGAAATATAGCTGGTATTTTTGCCATTTTATATATGCTGTTAGTTTTCTTAACCTTTTTCTGCTGATGGGTTTTCTGTCTTTCACTCCTCTTACATCTACATTAATATGTTCGCAATATGTGTGTACCTTCTTTTTCTTGTTTGCTGAAGGACGTTTTGGCTTCTCAATTATTAGATCTGCTACTGAACATGGTTTAGTACTTTCTATTGGTTTCTTTGTCCACACACAACTGCTACTTGTCACGCTGTCTCGACTATGGAGACCATCTTCAAGGGAATACATGGAAGCTCCGATATGTTTGCAGCCCCCACCAAAATCCTCCTTTACACAAGTACTCTGCCTTCAAAACACTCCCTCGGTCAGAACCTTTACCTTCTAAGATGAACCAAAGATCATAAGAAGACTTACCATTGTCGGTCAAGGACTTCATGGTTGGTCTCACCTTCACGATATAAACATGAAGGCCTTCTTTGCTCAAAGTATTTGTCAACAATGATTATACATGGCCATCATTAAATAAACTATTGTCATCAAATGATTTATATGCAGCGAGACCTTGTTTGTTGTAGTTAGCTGAATGATATATCAAATGATTAAATGTGTCTGACAAACTGAAAGATGGAGAATCAATGAAGTTATTAGCCCCAGTCATTATAAATGGGTCATTGATTTCCATCTCATGAATAAATAAACGATAATTCTTTTCAGTGCTGGTTCAAAGTTTTACTTGGGGAATGCATGGAATGTCCATTCTCTTAATGGCAGAAGCGATTTTGACAAGGGAACACTTATCATAGCCATTAACACCTAGTCCACGTTCAAGTAGAAATTTCTTTATTTCTGTGACATTCATTTTTTTTAAATCATCTGAATCAACATCCGTATCCATTATTGAGTAATATAACTGCATTTGAACTAAAACTACAGTTAAAAACAACAACACATCACCGCTTTCTCCACAACCAATACAACCTCGAATACAATGACTAGTTCATACACAGAAAGCTTGTACGAACTTTCCCTATTTGTTTACAAAAATAATCATGTGATGCTACATGTGTTTTTTATTGCCATACAGGTCAATTGGACCAGCACAATGATGAAAATCAACATCTTTGAGGTGATCGAAGGCACTCACCAGGCACGATCTAGAGAGAGGGTGTTAATTATGGTGTAACCAATCTTGTGAGCTTCTACTGGAAATTATTCATTTCTGTTTAACGGGGAGATCCTAAACTGAACTCTTTGACTGTCGTCTTGTGTTATCCTCTCCCCACCAACTACTGCAATGTCTATCCTGTCTTTCTTCCCTTGAAGACCTAGGGCTTTGGCAAAGGAGTTTTGGATGACAGTGGTCCCCGCAACACTATCAATCAGAACGTTTCCTTCACGGACGATGGCATTGGATGATTTGAAACATACTCTGACAACGGGCATCATTCCATCCTGATTGAGGGCAGACATTGCTGAACCTACTGTAGTAGTTGGTGCCATTGGGGTTGCATTAACATGGAGCAAGCGGTGGTGGAAATGTGCACAGTCGTTTACACCGCATTTCACTTTGGTTTGGCACTCTTTCGTCACAGTCGTTGTTTCTTGACATGTTGGACCTTCTCTTTGTTGGAACAGCTGGAAAATGCTGGACACTCTATGACTCTGTGGTCTTCTGAGAAAACGTAACATTGTATTGGTTTCTTCACCCTTTGTCCAGAAGCAATTCCTCATCTTGTGTGAGAAGGGAAATGTGACTCTGATTTCTGAGTAACTCCAAAGTCAGGGTAGAACTCGGCCTTCACGTGTTTTTGGAGAAACCCTGTGATATGTTCAAGGAAAGGAGCTTCTCCTCTCTCTCTAATATCAGATGCTACTGCTTTCCATTTATCTATGGGGTTGTCAGAAGCCGCTTGATGATGTCACGCAAATTGTAGATGGAGTAAGCATCTGCAAGGTAGTTGATTTGCTTTAACGTTGCAACACAATACACAACATCAAAGGACAGCTCTTGGAGTCCATGCCTATCATTGCTCTGAATTTTATGTCTTTCTAGTAGCCTGCTGAGGTGTGCTCGCGCTATAACACACGGTGTACTGAATTGTTCCTTCAGAGTTTTCAAAGTGGTGATGTATATTTTTCGGTGAAAACCGAGACTGCTTACAGCGCAACATGCGTTGCCTCTTAAATGCATCTTTAACTGTACCATTTGCACATTATCAGTTAGATGAGGCTTATCGTGGAGGTGTAACTTGAAGTGCTCACTGAATTCAACATATGTCAGCGGGTCTCCATTGTATTCCACAAGCTCAATGCTTGGAATGTCCTTGCTCGCTTCCAACTTGTAAAGAGCTTGTGCAACAGACATTTCAGACATAATATTGGGTAGAATGGTCTCCTGAAACTCAGTCAGATCATTTATCCAACTATCAAATGCTTGAGATGATGACAGAATATAATTAGAGCTGTTGACAGGTTGACTTGAATTGTTTTGATTTTCCGAGTGCATCAAAATGTTTGTTTCTGAACTCAGACTGACATCATTCGGAACTTTGCTGGTTGGATCATGTGCGGTTGAATTGTTCATGTTAGAGACTACAGTATTCACATGATTTTCTGTCTCACTCTCATCGGGGAGTACTTCCACAGAGGTATTAGATTGCATTTTACCTGGCATGCTGGCTTGTACTGTTTTATTGTTGCTTGTCTGGGGGAGAATCTGTTTGATACTTAAGGGTTTTGCTTAAGCGCTAGTAGAATCAGCTATCGACTGGAGATACACTTCAGCAGCATCTTCTACATCATAAAAATCGTTTGTCAATTGTTTTCCCAATCGTCCATTTTTGACGTTTGGCCATCTTCAGCATAAACTCAAAGTCCTTTCAAATTTGCTTTTGTTCTTTTTCTATTTTCCTGCGCCTTCTTTGATAAATCGCCTTACCCTCTTTATAGATCAAGTAATCTTATCCCTTTGGAGTGCTCACCTTTTCTTCAGATTACTCATTAACTGCGCATCTGACTCACCAAATACGTTGCTTACAGTCTCGCCTTCGTTCAATAGTCCACTCTGGACTTCTTCACTTGCCATGATCTTGCCCAATACCCATGATTGCCTGCTAACTTGGCACCATGCACTTCTTCAGAACTTGTTCCAAAGGCGAAATCATGATAATGCCATAGAAATTTTTCATAATATATCATAGAAAATACATTCTGCAGTAGGATAATAATTAGGTTACATTATAGGTGATTCTCAGTGACTGAATTTGTCAAATAAGTAAGAGGTATGATTTCTAGTTACTTGAAGAGTGGATTGCTACAGCCTTTTCCTTCACTGACTTGACTAACCTTACCTCTGCTTCTTATTTCAATAATTAGAGTCAACATCCTGTCCTAGCTGTCATCAATCAACGTGTACATAATTTCCTGCATGCTGATCAATTATGTAAATCAAGATGTAATCAAGTTGCTGAATCAATAATTAAGTAAAAAGTAAAATGAGTTAAGCTGTCAGAACCAATCGCTTTAATTACAATATTCAAAATGGAGGTGCGAGCTTTTTACATGGCAAACCAAACTCTTTGATCATCTTACTCAAGAACAAGTGAGCAAGAAGGAGAACTGCTGAAAAAACTTGCAATTGATTGTGCTTGCTTTAACATGTTTGCAACTGGACGAACCGAACATGCTTTGGCAACTACAAGATTCAAATGATGAGTAGAGCAATGAACATACACAGCTTTTGGATTCTTGCACGGTATGTGTCTGGAAACACCTTTCCTTTCACTCGCCATAGCACTAGCACCATCGTACCCTTGACCGCAAATATTTTGAAGTGGAAGACTGATGTCCTGCAGTGTATTTTCGATATTTTCTTCCAACCCCAAGCCTGTAATATCTTCTGTGACATTTGTATACCTGATGAAACATTCATTAATTTCCTTTTGAGCATCAACATATTGCAAAACCAATGACATTTGCTCAGTGTGCCCAAAGTTAGCCGCTTCATCAGCCAAAACAGCATAGAATGGAGAACTGCTTTTATTTGTTTCTGACACTATTTTTCCTTTGATTAGATTGCCACGGATATTGACCAACTTATTTGTGTTTGTCTTTGAACAATAAGTAGTGTTTTTCTTTGCCCTTTGAAAATGTTTTTCAAGTATCTTGTCACTGCCACTAATTCTGTAATTAAGAAAGGCTTGGAAGTTACCTGTATTGGCTGAGGAATAATGCTGCAAATCGTCACGATGTCCCCGTAAGGCGATATTCTGCCTACCAGCCAGAATGACAGTTTCGACCATTGCACGAAGAATGTCACGACTGTACTCAGTGCGTTCACTTCTCAATCTGTCAGCCTGTTCATCAACACCCTTGGTTCTCCCTGACATCACATTAGTAAACTGTGTTAATTTTAACATAGAATCACAATGAATAGCGGAATTTTTCTCATGGCCTTCTAACCTGGTTGATGCACTTTGCCAATTTTGACAGGCTCCATAAAAAGATTGCTTAATTTTGTACTATTGTGCGCTGTTTAGCAACCAAACAGAACACAAGAAAAACAAAACGCTCCATCACATAGCTCAGAATAACATAGCCACGACCAGCGAGAAAACCAACTAAAAGAAAATTAACAGGATTGCTTCTTCGAACCAAATTGGCAGGATGGAAAATGCAATGTAGTAGAAGGGCATGAATGATTGGTTATAATGTTGAACATTGTGTCATCGTCAATTGTATGTCCAATGCCGACGAACTTGCCAATGTCAAGTGATTCAACATCGGGAACATCTAATTTAGGTTTCTAACGATTTTCATCACCTTTTTTTGTTTTTTTTTTTTTCTGTTTTAATAGCTCCAAAACCACCAACAAATTTAACAGGTATCATACATTTGTGGATCACAGTCGTTTAGTACTCATCACTTTTGCTTTTTTTTAATCACCGCTTATACCATGCTTTACATGTTTACAGGAAATATTTTTGTTCAAAACACATTTCAGTGACAAATTAACAAATTGAATAAATGTAAAGTTTTACCACTAAAAGATCTCTTAACACATACACCTGATGCTGTTGGAAGGTCCTGAGAGTTGTTTTTTTTGGCACATCTTCATTGGCATTTCTGTACACACATTGAAAATATAACAAGAAAATAATATTAACTTACATAGAAAAATTTACGGCTTGTCAAGGGTCAATAGAGTTCAACACAAAAGTACTGCAGTAAATGCTCTTACCAGCTTAGGCAAGTTTGTCTTTGTTCAAATGCACAGATTCACTTTTATCTGAGCCAGAGATATCTAATGGAAAAAATACATATGGTATTGATCCATTTTAGTTACATATTTAACATAAAAAGTCTAGCCAAGCATTAAATATTGTATTACTAATTCACTAAAAACACTTCAACTTACGCTGCGTTGTATTAACACTCTATTTGGAACTTTGGAAAACGATTATATCAATTACCAGCAATGCTAATTGCTCAATTAAAAACTTTCAAAAAATTTAAAGAAGCAGTACCTCTGGAAGCAGTTCCCAAAGTTGCTTCTGATGATGCTGATTCAGTGGCGTAACGGACTAAGGTCAGGGTTAGAGCTACTCCTAAGGGCCCCTGACCTCTTCATCAATCAATGATGATGTCATGACTTTGAAAATTTAAATGCATTTCAACAATGATATACTAGAGTTTCAACCTAAGACCGCGCAAACCAAGGGATTAATTTTAGAGATTTTATCTGCTGCAATAACTGAATTTCTTCTGTTGTGGCTGCTATTATGTTTTAAACAACATGGTAAATGTTATAAGTGGATGGCAGGTGCCAATTCGTTTGTCGATATTAGCATAAAGATTACATGAAAAGAATAGAGCCTGCATCGTAGGCGAAAGTTGGTTACAAATTAAAGCGTGCCAATGGGGGGCAAATTGAGACCCCGGATGAACGAACACGCAGCAAAAGCAGATCACATGTTTTCTCGTATGTTTGTTGAAGTTTTTTTTTTGTATTTTGGCGTGTTTGTTAAGGGGTAAAATATTTCTTATAACGTTTGCATCTTTACTATTTATTGTTTTTCATAAAAAATGACTTTTTGAATCTTGTTTTTAAAGTCTTTGGGTTTATTTTAGATGTTCAGTTTGTGTATGAATCTGTTTTGGCTTCTGGAAAGGTTCATTGAAATTAAAACTTCTTGACTTCCTTTGGTTTGGGACAAATACTTCATGTTTCAAGAACACAACGGGCCATGGCCACAACGTTTGGTGGACGTTTGTTTTGCTCAGAAATCTTTTTGATTATGGCCTCACATTTAAAGTGAAAATATGACTCTTTTGGTGCATCAAAAAGAGCAGAGAAAACTCGAAGAATCAAAGCTGCAATATCAAGCACGAGAAAATTTTGTCTTTTTTTAATACAGAGAAGACAGGGGAATTAACCATTTTTCCAGATGATAATCGGTCTCGAGTTGATTATATTGCCTCCTCGAGTGATGACTACGATGGCAATGAACATCGTGGAATCCAAAATCCTGAAGTATCTGATGATAATGGGAGAAATGAAGAAAATAAAGTGCGAGAAAAAAAAGGGGGCATTGGTATCAGGCATTCAGGTGATCCATCTTCATAAGTGTTCTCTTTTGGTGAAAGATCTGAATTTTATTTTGATTTGTCAAAATGTTATCCAACAGATGGGGCCACTTTTGTGAAACAATCAACGACGCTTCTTTAAACAGGGAGATTTTAAGCCACCGACCATGTAGACCATCCGGCCCATTTGAATACAGAGATGACACAGGAACACTGATCACTAATTTCTAAGCCAAGTATTACACTAAATTTGTTGGCAATATTTCAGTCCCAAGAGGTTGGCTTTGTTATTCACACAAATTGAAAAAACCGTACCGTGATGTTTGTTGGTTATTTGCCGATCGCTCAAGCAAGAATTACGACAGTCAAAAGAGTTGGATAAATGGTGTATCGGGTTCTAATCATAATATGGCTGCCAAGATAAGCAGGCATGAAAAGTCAGCTTTGCATATAGAGGCATCTGCTGTTTGTCTAAGGT